>JAVSBT010022234.1:0-18739 GCA_033118115.1 Pharyngocirrus eroticus
GTTTAGTTGAACAAAAGGTAAAGCTCTACATCAGGTAATTACTGATGTTAAATTGGGTTTGAACTAGGCATTAATTGAAACTCATGAAAGGGGTCTTAAACAGGAATAGAAAAAAGGGAGCCAGGTTGTAAGAACTAAGTGGGTGTTTTATAATGTTGATTTTTTGGCATCTTCATGTGATATTGTCATGTGAGAAATATTACATAAAGATAAAAACTTCTGTGGAAAAAATACTACAATACGGATGAATGATAGAGTGGGGGTGTCTTTTGTCATTATTTCAAAACAAATACATACATGTTATCCTACAATGTCAGTCTAGAAAATGTACCTTACTGGTTTCCACACAAAATGAAACCAATGGAAAGGGGTGAAGGGGATACCCCCCATGGAGGACCCATTTACAAATAGACAAACAATTATTTCAAGGAATGTCCATAAGGCATTGGTTTTTTTTCCAAATTCATTCTGCTACAAATCAGTGATAAATTTAATGTTAAGAGTTCACACTTAGCAATAGCATTGGAGAGATTACCATTGACATGTGAACAGGACATCTGGGAAGTATCAAGCAAAGCCAAGTGTCTATTGTATCAGCAGTCTTTTTTAATTCACTTTGAAGGTTGTAAAGAAGAAAAAAACTCACTTTGATTACACTTTAAAAGCTTTTTATTGTAGTGCTTTATGGACATTGAATGATGAATATCATTTCCCATATTTTTAAGTTTATTATTCATTTTTCTATATCAGGACAAAAATCTAAAGTTGAGCAAAGAATTATAACAGACTTATTAGGTCCCTCAATATTACAACACCATAGTTTTCAAATTTATCATTCAATATTATACTTGTACATAAAATGATATTTTGTTACATAGTCTAGAAAAACAGGGGTTACTGTTAGAAGACTTTTTGTTTCCTTGTTAAACAATCAAATTGAGAAAAGGAAATGGCTAAATCATACTCATAGGGCATTTTGGTTTGTTTTCACTCCTGGTTCCTCATATTAATTTTGTCTGTTTTCAAGAATTGTTTCTGTAAATTCTTCTTTTTTGGAGTGCAATGGTTTCTGTGAATTCTTTATTTTTGGTTTGCCTCTGGTTATTTAGTTCTGATCACATTGATTGTAAAAAGTTGTGGGTGGAATATATTTTCTAGACTTAATGGATAACACTGCCAGGTGTGCAAAGGATTACTGCAAATCATTGATTCCCAGAGACTCAAGAAAAAAATCGTTATTGTTAGTCTAAAGGATGCAAATGAGACACCCGATGTATAAGTAAATGACAGTCAATTTAGATACAAGTTTTTCTATAACACTCTTTTTTTTAGTTTGCTCAAGAAATTGATTGGGGTAATATTTCAAGTTTAAGGAAACACAAGTTGTCATTTATGGTTGATAGTTTAAAATAAAAAGGCTTTTACTTGAAGATTGATGCGTAGAAAGGATTTTTATTTCTCAACATTAAGTATCACATCGTCGCCAAGGTCAATATAAAATCAAGTTTAAAAGAAAACTTTGAAATTAGACACATTAGTTGTGGTATATGAGACAAAAAACAAGGCCTTTTGTCAAGGATAACAGCATTTGGCATAATCCAAATAAATGTTGAAAACAATACATTTATCTGAATAAGTTTCTCCTTTTCCTAGGCCTATCCATCAAACTTTGGTCTGCTGTTGGATCATGAAGGGTGATATAAAGGGGTGGTGCATTGCTCTGCTCAAACCAACACTAATTTGATACATAAATGCTGGTCACAAAGATGTAAAGCATAGAAAATTTATAAAAATTATAATTATGTTCTTTAATTATATTTTTCAAGCCAGGCTTTTTTTTTCATGCTATATGAATTTGTAGGTACATGGTTGATTGCTCATAATAATTTCAGAAAATTCTGTCTTGTATCTCAAATTAGAATTCTGTGGGAAAGATAAATGCCATAATTTTCTTACATTCTTGTGAAGTTACTACAGCCTTTAGGCACGTCTCCAACTCAAGAAAATAATGATCTTAATTGAGGAATTAAACATATATTTCCAAAAGACGTGATGAGAATGGGTAATACTTTGACTAGTAAGTACCTGCTCTCATTTTAATGGGAAGATTCCCATCAGCAATAGGGCATAATGTTATCTTTAAGATTCAGGTGCTTTTTTGTGGTTCAAGGCTTGATGAATGAGCTTTAGCAAGATTTCAGACTCTTACTCATCAAGGTAATATTTTAGTCTGTTGTATAGCAAATTTCCTGTTCTGAATTCTTTAAAAAAAATGATCACAGGAAACACATTATTTCTACTACTTGTGAACTTTGTAAATTTTTCATGAAATACTAATCATTAGTAGGTTACATACATACTACATCTATAATTTTTGACTCCTTGCTGGAATCACTGGTGAGCCGCGTAATAACTTTTGTAAGTTTGTATGATGCAGACAATTTTTTTTATTTCAAATGTGTAAAAACGATTTGCAGTTTAATGGATTTATCAATAGTTTTATGTATGGCAGTACTTATGGCATTAGTTGAATAGCCTCCTTTTGATGTGAAAGTGAAGCACTGAATGAAACATGACAGCTTTGATATAATTTCATCAAAGTTTATCAGACTTTCTATGGACGGTCTACCTGATACATGACATGACATTTTGACATCAAGGAGTCATTCCTGTATGATCTCACATTCTCCTAATCTTCAAGTTCCTAAGTAACATGATCCAGCATAGATTACATTAGAATATGCAAGTTTGATTCCTCCATGTCATCTTAATGTATCGGGGCAGATTTCATGATATAAGGTATCAAAGTGAATTATTTTTACATTTATGACGTGACAGAAATTTAAATAATGGAAGGGTCTCTATAAAGTATGATAAAGAACTCTGACATCCATAAGAGGCTTTGGGCAAAAATGTGTATTCTTATGTAGCTGTGGAAAAAATAGATGTAGAATATTCTGATGCCTCTTGCATGCTACTGGGGTTTGATGAATTTGTCTGAAGTAGCCCAATGTGACAGGGTGTTTAGGTAGGAAAAGTTGAAGGGTAACTTGAAGGATAGAACTGAAGAGACCTTTTTTTTAAAACAAGATCTAGACATTCTTACATGAAATTGAAGTTATGGACATGTCCTAGGCCTAAAAGATGATGATTTTTTTTTTTTGGGGGGGGGGGGGTTCTTGATACTTTTAAGACTTTTAAGAGCTGTTTCGTCATTTTAGAAAGGATAATGTTGTGTTTTTGAGTTATGACTCTGTTGGGGCATTTTTTCATATATGTTAAACCATGTGTAATTTGCAAACAATCTCAAATTTTTGCTCAGGACACCCTAAAGCCAAAAATAGTAACCAGGTCCAATATGGGTATTAGATAAGAATGGGAATGAATAGATGATGTCATCAAAATGACTCTGCTATCCTTGAACTAGTATTTTTGTGATTGTTAATTTAAGTCTACTCTGACAGTGTAAGATAATTCCATTTTAGAGAATGACAGCCATTTTTATGTTACATGCTACCTGTGCTTCTTTGATTTAGAGAACACACACCAAAAGTAATTACTAGTTTACAAAGCCATTAATTTCATACAGGTATATATATTGACATTTTAAAATTGTTCTTTCATTGTAATTTGACTTCAAATAACATTTGACATTTGGACAGATTCAATGCTAATTGGAAAAAGCTTTAGATAGGCAAGTATAGTCTTAATAAAAGGCATTAAAATCTGGGAATTCCTCTAACAGAAAGGTTAAGTTGCCAATACCTTTATGAGAATATCTAAAAGGAGATAGTGCTTTTAAATTTTTGGTAGTGTCTGAAAGGGGCAGACTTAATGAGGTATTTCAGATAGTATTCCTTCCTTGTAAGCATTTCTGTGAATAATTACAGTTTCCATTTAACGTTGAAACAATAGATGACTTTTATACCTTTAAGCAAAATGCTTTTGAATTAAAGACATGACAGATCTTTTTTTTTTAAAGAAGAAGACGAATTTGTAGGTAGATGGAAAACAAAGCTTAATCCTGTCATTAAAAGCAGGTCAAGGACTGAAGCTTAAGTTCAAAATGTTTTATGTCAGCACTTGACATTGGCGAGGCTTAGTTGTACAATGGTTATGTCAAAGTACATCATCTTTGTGTATTTAACAAAAGTAGATTTTTATATACTTTTTCTCATGAATAACATGAAAAATAACAATGTCTTTCTAAAGTAGGTAATTTGACATTGCAAAGATTTACATTTTTTTAGAAGCTTGAGACTGCGTTTTCCATTTTGATAACTGCAAGAAAAATATATATCAAACCTAGAATTTTACTAATAGGAATCTTGTCTGCTTACCCAGCTTAATTTTGAGTCCATCCTCAAATATTTTAAGACAATACTAATTCACCTTCATTATGTGAAATGTTGTAGAGATTTTTCAAACATACTGGATCATGGATTCTTGCATTTTGAACCTGGCTTAAAAGCAAAAGGTTAACTTTAATTGACATTTTATATTGTTACCTGACTCTAACAATATAGATAAAGGATATGAATGAATTATTGAAGCTGATCATATATTTTTATTTATTAAGATATTTGGATAAACTAAATTCTTCTTATAATATTTTTTGTGCATCTGATATAATATGAATTATAGTATTCAAGTGTATCACAAGAAGGTGGATATACCAAACTATGAATTAGAAGGCTAGAAATTAGAAACAAAATTAAAAGTAATGTTTATATTTGATGACTTTCTAAAACCACAATATTATTTTGTATTTTCAGGTCTGACTTCCACTACCACACCCATGTACATTGCAGAAGCAGCACCACAATATGTTAGAGGTCGACTGGTCAGCACCAATGTAGTCATGATTGCCTGCGGTCAGTTTGTGGCTAATTTAGTAGATGGTGCTTTCAGTTTTGACAACAAAGATGGATGGAGGTTTGTAAATCATAAAGCATTTCATAATTCTTTTTCTTGGATCATTTGATATGTCATGAATACCCTTGATTTTGTTCTTGAGATCTTTAAGTATTAAGGATTTTTTTGTTTAGGATCAGTTGATATGTCATAGAAATGAATAGCTTTCATTTCTTGTGTAAATCTTAGGGTTTTATAATATCTTTGAGTGGATCAGTTGATGTGTCATAAGAAGGAATGCTCTTGATTTGTCATCAAGATTGGGATCACTAAAGCAGACACTGAGATTTATGTTCTATTCAGTGGAATGATGTAAAAAAACAGAAAGCAAATAGTCCAATTATTGTAAATATTTTTTAATATCTTCATTACTGTGTACTTGAAAGAGCAATTTTCTGCTCCATTTTGTAAATGGGTCACTCTATGGCATTAGGGTGTAAGTCCTTCATACCACCCAAAAGCTTAAATATTCTATGGACAGGGAGCTGAGCCATGTAATCAACAAATATTTACATGATTGAAACAATGGGTGACATCATAAAAGAAATAAACAATTGATTTAGCTAGAGTAGCAAGCTGTAAAACAAATGAATGACAAAAAGATAATAAATGCCTATCAGAAACACACTAAATATTACAAATATGCCTAGAAATACATTCTGGTAAAATTTACGACACCAATCCATAGATTAGTTACTTCTTTGTCCATTCAGCAAAGAAAAACAAGCGTGATTACCCACACACAAATCATTAAACTTGTACATAAATATTTATCCACGCACAATATTTAGAACACAGAGAAATTGATTGATTGTTGTAGTGTGCTAGTAACATTCAAAATCTCTAGATTTTTTATGTGGAAACTACCGATAAGATACATCTTTCATATAAAGTTGTTTAAAGATGGAATAAAAAGATGTGATAGATTAAAAGCACTTGTTTTCTTCATATTATGACCATTGATAAGTCTTTTTACACAGTTAAGTTTATAGTACAGTTATAATGACTGTACCAAAAGGGGGCCATTTTAGGGGCATAATGATTGAAAAATTAAGTGCTCTAAATCTACCATTTTTCATTCTGTAACACATGAAATTTTCTAGATTCATGCCAGAGGCTGGTCTAGTGTGTTTTGGATTAGAACACCCTAAATCTCTTCAATTCCCAACAGTAGTTGATTTGAGTCACTATGAACCTTTGACCTATTCAAGGTCACCATGTCTGCGGGTAATCTGTGTCCCATAAGGAATACAGTTTAACATGGTTTCTGACAGGAAAATAATGCTATTCCTAAGACGGCTTTTAAGCTAGAGACAAATCAACTCTGAAGACAACTCATTGTATTAAAATTAATGAAGTAAAATGGTCCCCAATCCAGCAAAGACATCTTATGCTGTCATTTTGAGGGAATGAATTGTGTCTAGCAACTTTTTTAATTGGACTGAAGTGATATCTATTTGCTGCCACTAAAGTAAGTCCTTTCAAGTTGTGTATACCTGTCAGACTGAAAGTGGTCACCTGTGCCCTTGTTTTGGAAACAATTACTTACAAATGAACCCAAGGGGGTCGACTTCTATAACTATTCCATGACAACATCAAATTTACTTTTTGATACAAAGCAATGGTCTTAAATGGGAAGCAGTAGGGATCAATCAAAGCAATGGAGATTAGGATTCTGTCAAAAGAATGATTGGAATCTGACTTTGCATAAAACCAGTACAATTACTTAACAGTATGAGATAAGTAAAAGAATGACAAGAGAAGAATTGAAACAAAATGTCCATTATTTCCTGTGTAAAGATTCTCCATTCACCTATATGTATTTCTTTTTGTTATATTTCTTTTTTTATTAGAAGTTGATGTGAACAAAAAGCACCTTCCTTCTGCAAACTTAATCTATGACATTTTGCAATCTTTCCATTATCAAGGTCAGGTTTCTGAAGAGAAATAGTCAAGACTTTGACAAGATGAAGATGCTTAATTCCATAGACAATCTCTCTTAAGTTGAAGTTGCATTCAGGGATTACCTTCATGTCATGACCATAAATCACGATCTTTTGTCAAGAGACAGACATTACTATAATAAGTATTGGGTAGGAATTATGACCTTGGGATGTAGGAGTCTTCATTTGTTAATGAAGTTATATAGTACTTCTACTACTATGATTCAAGCAAGATATATATTGATAATTGACAGGAAATTAACATTTTGATATAATCAAAGAGCAGGCAGAAGAAACATGAAAGAAAGAGAAACAGTACTGGTATTTGGAGTGGGTAAAGACATACTATCATTTCACAGGATGATTCTTGATTACTTCATTTTAGCAATTAGTTTAGAATTAAATGTCTATGATCCTGACAAAACACAGATTAACTTTATATCTTCAAGGTCTCTATTCCCCCCCCCCCCCTTTTCCCAGTAAAAAGTAATCAACTTAGGAAGATTGAATTGCACTTACAAGTAGTATTCTTTAGTTGAAGAAAATGGTAAGGTGGCCATACACTATGATAGCATGTGAAGAATACAAACCAGTTCGAGAAATTTTACGCTTTGCAATTAATAATTTGATACTGATGGTTTAACAAGTGTTCATGATATGCTATTACTGAAAACCTCCCAGAAGAGTCCTTACATGTTGAGAAACTAGTCAGAGTTATCTTTTATATGTGTAATCCCTCTGTACTCTTATTGACAAGACTGTCTTCCGTGTCTTGACTGCAAAAAGTCATTAATGAAGATAAGTATCCTAGCTTTGAGTGAGAGCAAGCTATTTTACTTAGGATGTAAACCAATTGAAATTCTATGACATTAGTAAATGTCAAAATGTCCTCCTAATATTGTGTTTTCAAATTGTAACAAGACAGTGGGGGGTATTTTGTGACCTATCATGGCAAAAGATTCAATCACAAACATGACCAGAAAAAGGTGGTTTATATGATATGAATTATAAATGTGTCAGTGTTCTTATAAGGTGATGATAGGTGTCAGCACCATCCTAAAATTGACATATTGCTTGGAACTACAAATGATTAACCCTGAGTGGCAAATTGAAGGCTTTGATTTGAGTAATTGATACTTATGATGGTCTGAAGCAATGCATCAGCAAACTAGTTTTATAATTCAAAATACTGTGGCACTGTTATATTACTCAGAAAAATATGAAATCTTTACACATTACCATTGTCTCAAATTCTTTCTTTTTTATTATAATTCATACAGGGTAATGTTGGGCCTTGGTGGTGTGCCTTCATTTATTCAATTTGTTGGGTTTATGTTCATGCCAGAGAGTCCAAGATGGCTGTTAGTTAAAGGGGATGAGATACAAGCAAGACAGGTAAAGATATTAAGTTGATAAGATATCAGAATATGCATGGTGTGACTATTGCAGTTGTTAACATGTTTTAAAAAAAATTATCAGTCTTTGTGTCAAGTACAAGTCATTAAAAAGTTAGATATGTAATGATGGCAAAAGTATATGGAATTCTTCAATAACAGAATTCCACCAACTGTGTCATGAACCTGATGATTGTAAAAATGATTTCTTTGATATTACTGAAAATAGGTGTTACAAAAAATTAGAGGAGCAGAGGAAATAGATGATGAGCTAACAAATATAAAAATGAGCATCTTGGAAGATGAGAGAGAAAAAGCAAAACGAGGTATGTACTGCCATTGTTTGGAATGGTGTATTTCATTTCTAATCTAAGGCAATAATTCTGTGAGGTGTCTGATTGATATTGTACCAACATTGCAGTAGCATTGATACCAATACAAATATAAAATTCAACAACTCTTATTAAACATAACACAATTCATACCTTAAACGTTGCTTTAACACACTACACTGTGTAGTTTGATAATGTAGAAAAAATATTACCATAATTCATCCTTTGACAGCTGCAGAAGTATATGTACATGTAACAAAAAAATGAAACAAATCTATCGTTGAATTTTCCTTGTCTTAGGCTGGGTGTAACTTCAATTCTACTTTTATTCTGTTGGTAGGGAATGAATCTATTTTATTGCAAATGATCCGAACCTCATCTGTAAGACGGGCCCTTATACTGGGATGTATGTTACAAGCTATACAACAATTAGCAGGAATCAATACAGTCATGTAAGCATTTGTCTTTTTATTCATGTATTTGGTGGTGAGAATTTCTCTGATTAACAAATGTTTACGTGTGTTTATTGAAATAATTAGATCATATGAGGAAATTAACTTCTAATTTGGATCTGTAGTCAAGTGTAACAGAGGAAGAACAAAGGAGCAAAAGAAAGAATGAATGGAAGAGTGCAACTTATCATTTTCCTTGCAAGCCATAAATGATTAATTCGTCATCATGATCAGATTACATTTACATTTCCTTTAGGCAAAGAGAAGATATATGTAATTGATTTTCTAAATTTCTTGATATCCACCCACATGATTGCATAATTATGACAGAATGTAAAGGGTAATTTTGTAAGAATGTCTATAATCTGTGGATAAGTTTACACCCACATCAGATGATAAAGAAAGGAAGATAGATGGAAATGAAGCAGAATTTGATTATAGATTGAAATTTTGAAGGCTGCTCAATTTCTACTCTGTTACTTTGATTTAATTTCAAAACCACCTGCTTCTTCAATTAGCAAGACTTATTGATAACTCTGAGATGAAAATATGGATTTTTGGCAAGAGATTGATTTGATTTATTTAAAATACGAATTCCATTTTTTTTTCATATAGGTACTACAGCGCAACCATTATTCAAATGGCTGGAGTAAGGAGTCCTGTTACTGCTATCTGGTTAAGTGCTGTGACAGCATTTATCAATTTTATCTTTACATTCATTGGTGTATATCTTGTAGAAAAAATAGGAAGACGTCCATTACTTCTTGGTAGTTTATTAGGTAAGTAACACCATTAGAGGACATTTCATTGTCAAAAATTTGATTGTAGTATGGTGTAAAGTTTTTCTAAAACATTTGAAAGTGCAAGTTGTTGTTTTAAAAAGGGAGGGTTATCGTTTTTTTTGTGTGTAATTTTCATGTTTTTGTTTTATTTAGGTGCTGTTATTAGTCTTGGGTGGTTAGCCGTAGGTTTTCAACTGTCTGCACACAACAGTCCAAGTGTATCATACCATGAGCTAGTCAATGCAGGCATGCGTTGTGATCATTATTTGTAAGTATTTACATAACTCTAAATTTATTATATCACTTAATGATATAGATTAGGGTTTGTTTTATGTTAGAATTAATTATAGAGTGCATTGAGGTTTTTTCCTGAACATAATTTATTTCATCATACATAAATCAATAAATCAGCTAAGTTTTATCTTCATGCAAAACTTGGGTTTTAATAGCCTTAGAGAAGGTATTTTCTGAATTATTTCAATCTTCCAGAAACTGTAATTATTGTATGATGGACTCTCGGTGTGGATATTGCTATGAAGAGACAGAATTTGGACCAAAGAATGGGTCATGCCTTCCTGCTTTATCTGAAGCACCTGTGGTTTCACTCATTGGCAGATGTAATACAACCAATCTTCCAAAGAAAATAGACTGGGCATATGATTATTGTCCTACAAATTATGTGTGGATGTGCATGTTTGGGTTGGTGCTATACTTGGTCTTCTTTGCTCCAGGTAAACAGAATCTTTTGGGATGTTTTTATTTAATTTTATCACATACCTTCCATCAACAATTATAAAAGACTCTTGATTTACAATATATGTTTTGTTGAGTAAGTAATGTTTATTGTTTACTATAATATTAGTTGATTTAGGTAATTTCAATATGAATTGAGTTATGGAATATATGTTGTGTTTTGATTAAGTAATTTTTATAAATTACTATAAGATTAGTTGAATTAGGTAATGTCAATATGAATTGAATTACAGAAACTAAAAAGTATATTATCATTCATGTTACAAAATCCTCATAAAACATTTCATGTAAGACTCAGGTGGTGTGATTGTTTGCTGTTTACCATTTAGGTATGGGACCAATGCCCTGGACTATTAATTCTGAAATCTATCCAATATGGGCAAGAAGTACAGCTATGTCTATTGCCACTGCCACCAACTGGGTCTTCAATCTCATTGTTTCCATGTCCTTTCTTACGCTGGCTGAGACCATCTCAAGAGAAGGTTTGTCACTGTTTCATTTAGGCCCATAAATGAAGTCAGTTTAGTTACCATTGAGTTGTACTTAAATATGTATAGGTACAAATATGCTGTACTATTTATTTTCATTTAGAATTGGATAAACTGCTCATTGCCTAGAATTAATATTTATAGGCATTATGATTATACATATAATGATTTACTTACAAATGGTTTTTAAAAGTATTTTCCTATCTTTTCAGGTGTATTTTGGACATATGCAGCAATAGCAGCAGCTGGTTTATTATTTTTCTTTATTTTGCTACCAGAAACAAGAGGGAAGACTCTTGAGGAAATGGAAAGTGTTTTTGCACAGCCTTGGCTAGGGGCAGCACCACAAAAAGAAGCTCCTGTACCTGTAGTTCCCCTAGTGACAGAAAAAAGTGTTAAATATGTCCATATACGTGGGTTAAATAGGGGTGGCTCAGAAGAATTAGAATCACCAGAGTAAACAATTCTATGTTGTACCACAAAAACCGGTCCTAACAACCAATAAGCTCAATCCATTACATGATGCAACACCAAATTTGAGAGTTATGCATGCACTGCCAGAAAGCATGCATAAAATTATCATCAAAATATAACTATCTTTAGCAGTGTGAATGAGCAGTTATGTTTTTTTAAAAGTCAAATGTACTAGTTAAATATGATCAACTGTTAATGTATTCTTATTCATTTGTTTCTCAGTAGTAAAAGAAAATGGGCTACGGGCTCACATTATGAGAATAACTGTCACACAAATGCATTTTCTATTTAATGTATTCAAATGAATCAACAAAAGTATTTGGGTTTAAATTACACAATTTAAAGTTTCAGAACATTAGAAATAGCTACTAAATTATGGAAGCACAGATTCCATTTGGTGAAAAATTCAGATAAATCTGTTTCCAATTGTAATAAAGTAGAAAATATTGTTTGAATTTAATTATCCTAATAAATGAAAAAGAGGACCAAGGCAAAGTACTGTTGACCAAGATTAAGTATCTACATAACTTATTTACACAAAAATGATCTCAGTAGTAGTATTTTTATTTGTCTGTTGTTGGGTAATCAAAAGATAGAGTTTGCTACAAACAGTAGGAAATAATTATAAAATGTTGATGTTATTATGACACTATATTGTATTTTTAATTGTTCTTGACTTGTTGGTTTTGTTGATCAATTCCTATATCATTTCTTTACATCAGAAAATACTGTACTTGTTTCTAGAATGTACCATGTGCTGTTGTCTAATCATGAACAGGAAATAAATGCATTATTGAAAACTAAACTTGTTGGCTTGTGAATACCAAGCTAGATTTTACTACTTACTTTTTGGGGGTACGATTAGCTCCACCTATGTTAAGTTTGTGAAATTAAAGACAAAAATACAAGAAAAGAACACACATAGATCAATTACATAACAACACTTTCTAAGCTATACATCTGTCTTTATGGCTAGATTGCTAGGTACAGTTTTCACTTGTTTGGCTATCTGCAGTATTGTAATTACTTAACGTAGATGTCCCACTGTTGGATGGTGAATTTAGTATGTGTTCATCTCCACTGTTAAGTTCTCTCCCTACTTCACTTGACGATACTTTTGCTGTATTTGGTCCCTCCTTTTGAATTAAAACACTTTCTTCTTCAACCTTTTCATGAGGTAAGACTGCCTCTTTTTTTGGTACCTCATATTGGAAATAGGATGAAAAATTATGTGCACCAACTCTGTCATTCTTTTCTTTAAATTTCTCTAGTGTGTTGGTGCTATCATAGTTTGACGTAAGTGAAGACTTAGAAATATGATTGTGTTGATGATCAGCTATATGTCCTAGGTTATTGACATTTTTAGTTTTTATTGATGGTCTCTTGTTGGATGGGTTCTCTAGTAAAAGATTCTTATCTTTTGAGTTACTCCTTGAAAGCTCCAAAGTACTTTCCTCAAATTCTATTGCACAAAATGGACATAGTTTTGTTTCAGTTTGCGTCTCTATCTCATTCTTGGCTGCAATCATTGGACTAGTAGAAGAATCGTGTGTTGGCCTTGGAACAACTGTATTTGTTTGAACACCTTGTGTTTTGAAGGTCTTTTCAATTCCTTGCATTTGATCGAGTGGCTCATTGTTTGGTAGCAATGAGCACTGGACTGAAGTCTCTTTAAATTTCATTTGAGTTTTTGATATATTATCTGTGTCTGATCTTATAATGTCTTCTTCCAGTATCGGCAAACTTGGAATTAACTTGCTGTCAATAAATTCACTACAGTTGTTTGCAGAGGTTATGGAGATAAGAAATGGTGATGTTTGTGTCCAAAATTCTTTTTTATTTTGGCTTTTTACTTTTTGATTTGATTGTCCATTTTCATTTTTTCCATTTAAGTTTATTTTGTTTGCAAATTTATCTGTATCATCTGTGTGCAAGTGCCCAACATCACAGGGTAATTGTAAAGTATGACCTGTTTCAGTAGATAATTTCTCCAGAAGTTCTTCCATAAGACACTGCAAAGAGTTGGAAGGTTGAGGCTGTCCATTATCAGCAAGAATTCGATATATTACACCCCTTTCTGGTGTTGTGTCAACCAAAGAAGAATGGCTTTCAGTATCTAGTGTTTCAACTCCCTAATCAGAATTGTTTAAAAAAACAGAGCACAGAAAAAATATATTACAACAGTGGCAGCAACTTTTATATAGTTAAGACATTTTTTGTTGAAATTGGGTTTACTAAAAAGTTATTTCTGAGAAACAAAAGCCTTACCAAAAACCCTAATTCATTGCCTTCTGGAACTTCTTGATCTGCATCTAGAAACCATTTCTTTCTTTCAAAGTCCTGCAAATCTGATAATAAAAAATTGCAATTCTCGTTGGATAAGACTAAACAAAATTAATTAAAAGCTGATTGTTGTTTATGACTCATCTTCAACAAAGAATAATTTTGAAAATATCTACATACCTTTCTCCTCTGCCATTTGAAAGTCCACATCGTCTATCCTTTTATCCTCTTCATCTAAATGCAATAACTAAAAAGAACCAATCATCG
The DNA here is from genome assembly GCA_033118115.1 of Pharyngocirrus eroticus. Lineage (NCBI taxonomy): Eukaryota > Metazoa > Annelida > Polychaeta > Saccocirridae > Pharyngocirrus > Pharyngocirrus eroticus. The sequence goes on from JAVSBT010022234.1 coordinate 14,083, forward strand.
AACACAATAAAAAATTGAAAGTAAATTTAGTTGTATTTGTATTTCAACAGTAATGCAAAAATCAATAAAAGAGTACAATACCTCCACAAAAACCTCTTCAGCATCACCCATCTTTTGTTTCTTTACAACAGCCCTGGAAAATATTACCAAATGTATGTGATCATTTGGTGATTCAAATCATATCATTTAAATGCCTGATCAGACAAAATGTGACTTTGTGAGTATAATTAAATTGGTTTATCTGGATAAAGGCCTGTTTACATTGAGTTGTTTGAAAATGACTTTTTAGCTGAAAATCTTTGAAGCATTTCAGAAGTCTACAGTCTTAACACAGATACAATTTTTGAAGTCTATTGACAAATCTTTTTTAGTTAAAGAGATTTACTTTCGACCTATGTCTTGAAAAAAAGCATGGTAACTTCAGTCTTATCATAATTACTTACGGTGTATTCAGACTGGGGCATTTTGTTGTGCCTTCTTTGACAATCTTTTCTGTTCTTGCACTATCTTCTCTTTCATTCAAATTATATGAAATACATGTAGAAGCTTGCCTGCTTGTGCTATCACTGTCAGTTGCAGGTGTATCAACCGGTTTTTGATCAAATTGAACCCTTTTTGGACCATTCTTTAGCAAGTCTGATAATTTAGTCATGTAGATTTGTGATTCTGAATCTGGACTTGGTTCAAACATTTGTTGTGATACATCAGTGAAGGAATCAATATTTCCTTGATTTTCATTTGTGTAACATTTAAAAGGACTTTCCTGTAAAATATGTATATTTGTTTATCTCAAATGCAGTAACATTATCAAACAACTAAAACCGGTTTGTCTTATGGTCTTACTAGATAACTTTTTCTGAGATTTGGAAATTGTACAGATAATTGTATCCAAGTACTAATACTTGCCTCACTAAAAGCTGAAGAAGTAATACTGGCTGTGGACTGCAAATCGGTGGAAGAGAGAATTGAAGTGCAGCTGAAATTATCATACTATCATTAGTAGGTAGTTGCAGATCACAAAGAGGTTCATATTTTAAATCATTCCAAGGGAAAGAAATGACAATAATTGTGAAGTACCTTTTGTTCCATTCAATTGTAGATATATCTGGAGATATATGAGGTTGTGAGCCCACAGGGTGTTCTGGTAAAAGTGGAGAATATTTCAGGATTGTAGGCCTCATCCTATTGTAGTCTGCATCATCCAGTATATCCCTTGGTGAAACTGAAATGTTAGATTTTCTGAACTGGCGTCTTTCACTCCAATATGATATATCATCATCATCATTGGCAATCTCTCGGAAACGAGAATTATATTAATATCACACTAAACACATGACAAACAGCTATCAAAGAAAAGACTTAATTAAAATAAAAATGTCAAATTATGATGGTAAAGAAGTAGTTTTATGACAGATAATAACATTGGAATCTTACCTATTTCTTTGATTGGCTGCAAGGAGTTATTGAAATGTATTTCTTTTTCTTGATTTGCTTTCTGCTCTGAGATATTAATGTTTTCATGTTTCTTTACTGCCAGGGGTTTTCTATGCTGCAGATGTCGGACTGAATATTTCTTAATTGGTGTTTTTTGAAAATCTTCAGACTGATATACATTCTTTCTGAATTCTTTGCTGTATAAGTCCCTCTTCTTTTTAAGATTGAAAAACATATCTGAACTTGGGGGTGAAAAGCTTCTTTCTACCTGTAGATATATCAAATTGCAAACAGAATTAAATGCACTTCCACCTAATGCTTGAAGATTCTATTATGAAAGAGTGAAAATGTGCAATTTGATTGTTTGATTTACAACAAGATGAAATATTGATGTTTTTTGTTGACACGAAACATAAAGGAGTCCCCCTAGCTTGTATGTGATTTTATAAAAGTATGACAAATTACATGTAATATAAGAATATTGCATAGAAAAACAACAAGAAAATGTTTTTATAAATTATTTAAAAATTGTCAAACGAGAACTTTCTTACTTCTTTTCCTCCAGTTATTTGTCTTTTATGTTCTTTTGGAAAAGTTGACTTGCTTAAGAAATTTGAAGCAGGGTTAGTGATTTCCTTTGCTCTTTCCTTTCTATTTTCTGTAGGTAAGTTAAACCTTTTGATTATTCTAGATGCAGGCGTGACGAATTGTTCAAAGTTTGTATTATCAAAGTCTAGATTAGTTATTGTTGGTCCTTGGTTATGCCTCATTTGCCTACGCTGTTTCCTTTTTCTTTCATATTCAAGAGACAATTCAACAGAAGATGGTTCCATATCTAGATCATAAAAGTTTGCAACTTTTCTAGCTGAAACCAAACTGTTCTTTTCAAGCCTGAAATGGTACAATTTGCTGTTCTGAAATCATGATGATACCAAGAAACTTATTTGTAAAATATTAGTTTCCAATAGGAAAAAGAATTGATGGCATCCTATAATCTTCTTAATTCCAAACAGGTTCTTTTTTTATGAAAAAATAATTACCTTGAACTCTCCTTTGTATCCATGAAGTGAAGTTTAGAGTTCTGTTTGCAAGGAGACACTGGGAGTTCAAGGTCCCTGATAGCTCTGTTTTTTGTTCTTGGCTCTCCAAGGTCAACCTTCCTTATTTTTCCTTGATTTTCTTTCTTTCCATCTAAGTGAACAAGGGAACGAGACAAATAATTATTTTTTAATAATCTTTTTCTCTATGTGTACTGTAACACAAAGTAAAACTTATGTTTTCTCTATTAGTAGGCTATATTGATGATTAACAGGTATAGAAATCTACTTACCTGACCATGCATCATTGTTTTTTTTTGTTAAAGCATTGAATGATATTAGGTCCATACTGACTCCATGGCTCTTCTCTGCAGTGGTAGGTTTCACCCTTTTTACTTTTGCTTCAAATCGTTTTCTTTCAAAGTATTCCTATTGTTTATTTTTGTAGTGAAAAAAAAAATGATGACACGTCAATTCAAGATAATATAGTAGGTATAAAGTTGTATTTTTCATTAGATGTTCTCGATAAAAAGTTTAAAACGTTGAACATATCAAACTTAAACAATCAAAAACTCTAAGACTAAGGCTAAGACCATCATAAATTAATGATCATTGGCATACACATTCTAGAAGAGCATTGTCTAATACTTTGTAATTACAATACTATAACTAAAAACAATTTGAATAATTTGGTAAAACCACGAAATACCTTTTGCTGTTTTAATTCATTCTTTGATTTCAATCGGTTTCTGATACCTCCGACCCAATTCATGATTACAAGGATATGTGTGATTTAGCAGACGACAAGATCTGTCAAAATGAAGGGCAAGGTCGTTGGTATTTATTTGGCTTTCAAGAACACTAGATCGAATACGTAAAAATATCCATGTCGCATATTTCGAAGAAATAAAATGGCAGATTTAGACGACGCATAATCAAATAGTTGTAAATCATTAGCTATATTTACTTAATTGTGATTTGAAAAGTATCATATTACAGGCATATAGACCAGAGTTGCACCAATCGTCAAAAAACACAGCATAATCAAATCCTGTAGGGTATTCAATGTATTGACTATCTTCAAAATGGATCCATCTAATGATCAAGCCACTCAAGGCCATTAAGATATGATCTGACACTTTGGCCCTAGCACTCTACAATATAAGTTGTAGATGAGGGGTACGGTAGGATATGAGTTTATCCAAGTACTACGAATCGGCTTCAAAGCTGAAAATATCTAAGGGTAAATTAGCTGGGGGAGCAGCAGCCGCAGTCTTTGCTGCCTATTTATTGAAGAGAGCTACTCCATCAATTTTACGTGGGCTTGGATTGTCACCAAAGAGCAAAGCTGTAGCGATCCAGAAAAATGATTCGAGAAAAACGGATAATGGAAGGAAACCAGGGATAAATGTTAATAAACAATTCATAGAACAATTGAAAAGGTTACTCAGGATTGTAATTCCAGGGGTATGGACAAAAGAATTTGGACTTTTGTCAGTTCATACATTATGTTTGATAGCAAGGACATTCTTATCTATATATGTAGCAACTTTAGATGGACAAATAGTAAAAACTATTGTTCAAAAAGATGTTAAAAGTTTTCTATATATGTTATCCATTTGGCTTGGGATAGCAATCCCTGCCACATTTATCAACAGTTTGATCAGATTTTTGGAAAGCCAGCTTGCCCTAGCACTTCGTTCGAGACTAGTCTATCATGCATACACTGAATATTTCAGTGACCAAACATATTACAGGGTCAGTAATTTGGATGGACGGTTGTCAAATGCTGACCAGTGTCTTACTGAGGATATTCATATGTTTACTTCTCAGTGTGCTCATTTATATTCCCATCTTACCAAGCCAATTTTGGATGTCATTATGATATCATACACTCTACACATGAATGCTACAAGTAAAGGTGCACAAACGAGAATTCCATCGATACTTGCTGGGTCTGTCATATTCATTACAGCTAAAGTGTTGAGAGCAGTATCTCCAAGATTTGGGAGGTTGGTTGCAGATGAAGCACAAAAGAAAGGTTACTTAAGATATGTCCATTCAAGAATCATTGCAAATGCAGAAGAAATCGCCTTTTATGGTGGTCACAAAGTGAGTTTTAAATGTATAAAACACCCTTAAAATGTGATTAAAATTAACCCATATTGGTTATATAACAATAACGT
>JAVSBT010022345.1:0-18735 GCA_033118115.1 Pharyngocirrus eroticus
ATATTTGTAATTTTACTTGGTTAACTTCTTTCTTGTAGCGGAATATCCATCTTGGAATCAATGGTTTGAAAATAAAAATCCCAAAATAATTATCCTTATTACTAAATCATTAAGATGTAACATCCAATTCATTACAAATTATAAATTGACATGTGTTGTACACAAAAATTAGGAAAAAAATAAGAAAAAAATATAAATGAAAAGATTTGTTAGTAGACTTCAAGAAGAAAAACTTTAAAATTGGAACTGTGTTTACACTGTAGACGAATACTTTAGAGAACCTATAGCTAAAAAACACTTTCTAGTGCTTCCATAATCTACAGTGTAAACAGGGCTGTAGATCACTCATGATAAACTAATTAATAAAAAATCTTCATTTTATGTGAAAAACCTAATGTTACAAGTTGTGAACAAAATATAAACAATGAGCAGAAAGTTCGCAAGAAAAGAATTAAACTTAATAACTGCTGGTGTCCAAAATGATGATTAATTTTATTAGAGAAATATATCTATCTCCACATTTAAGGGAAACTATATAACATATATTTTAGAAACAAGCCTTGGATTATTTAAGAGCCGTGTTTAATTTCCCATCATCTTTCTGTGATCAAGTGAAAAAAAAGATTCTGCAGTTGAATAAACCATTTTGGAATAAAGAATCATAATGGTAGTATTTCAATGGAAAGGAATTGAGGTTTTGTTACCCCTTCTCACAAATGAGTTTTTCTATAGCCCACTATTTTGCTGTGCAAGTTGATTCGAGAGTCATGGGCTTATCTAAATTTATCCACATCTTTAGTATAGATTTCTCAAAACGTTCTCATTCATGTATTTTATTGATTGGGAAGATTGGCTTTTATTTGAAATTTATTTCATGAATAACAGCACAGTGAGGGATTGAACCTGTGACCCATGGACCTTGAACCTTGTTCATTGTCACAATATGTCACCATCTTCCCCTTAGAAGCAAAATCAAAGAGTGAAAGAAATCATGAAAACACCTCCGAGCTATAGCAAAAGTGATGTAAAATTGGGAACAATCAAACCCACTCAGTCTATAAAAGATTTTGTTCACGTTTAAAAAGGATCAACAATATTGTATTTTACAAATCACTTTAAGTTAAAATTTAAAATGGAAAGCATGAACTGTAATAAAGAAACACAATAGACTAACAACAGGCATTGTCCCATTCAGGTACCAAACTTGAACACCAAAGAAAATTTAATATATTAACCATGATAAAGTGTTTGACAGTTTGATGCCTATCCTTTTATCCAACAAAGATTTTGTTTTTGGAAAACTCACTGTTGCATATATAGTCTATTCTAATACCTCATTGTAAAACTGCTTTCTTATCCAACAATAGCTAAATTTTAACAAAGCATTCTAAGGTGCCTTCTTAAAACTTTTACTTCTAACAATTCTATGCTAGACACCCCAAAATGAATGATGATAGCTGCTATATCAAAAGACAAATGTACACTCTGTCAGTGACATTCTCTTCATAATGATGTGTTGGTAAATTAATTCTTCACACTTTTTTTTCTGTTCTTTCAAAAATATATGTAAGGATTTTTAAGAATGGATTTACTCAAATTTGAGGCAGAGTTTGATGCAAAATACAAGAAGTCCAAATTCAATGTTACTTTCTGAAAAAAGTAATTATTTTTCCCAAAATAACCTTGAGAATTCTTTTGATAAAAAATATCTTATATTTTCAAAAAGATATATCGTTATGTTGTTTACAAAATTTACTTTCAAAGCAAACACTAAAATATAACAAGAACTTACAATTTTTACGTCCATTCTTTTATAACTTTCCTGTTTTTACTCTCCAAAATACATTTCTTGACTCTTTAAGAAGCTACAATACTCTGGTGACAAAATAAATCATTTTGTAACTTGCAAAAATGTAACCTGTATAAACACAGAATTTGATTATCATAATTTTTCTGAGTATTACAACTAGATGAATAATAATAAATAATAATAATAGTAATAATAATGATAATAATAATTGATATTATGGAGGGTCCCATTGAAGACCAGCTATGCTGAATGGGCGCCCTCCTTAAAGAACAGAAATAAATAAATAGAGATAGAAGTTATGATTTAAATTAAGAAAACTAATTAGATTTAAAGTTAGTATACTTTTGAAATAAAAATAAAAATAAAATTAGTATGTTTCTTTCCATTGTGATGACACGTATCTCGCACTTCATGTCATTGACGATTCATGTTGTTTGTTTTCAATATGGTAATTATATACCTTCTTGTGATAAAGAGGGGGAATTCACATAAAAATACCCCTGTCAAATGATAACAAAGAAGCCTATATTATGAACTTTCTTTGAGACTGAATTAGATTTCCGTTGCTTGAATATAATAGGGGTGGTCAGTGACCTTGAGAAAAAGCTTGAATCTGGTGCCAAACAAAGCAATACACATTTTCACAAAGTTATGCTAAGAAAAAGGTAGAGCTAACTAGCTATTTTATAAAATACAAAAATTAAAGACACATTGTAAAATGCTATGCTTTAATGAAAAGGAGTATACTAATCCTGACACCGGAAGTCAGATGTTATATAACTATCGGCCCCTATAGTTGAAAATAGAATTGTTTATTAGGATTTTGTACAGACATATTAAAATATGATGGTCAACAAACAGTTTCAATGTCTGTTGTCATACAATCTTTCGTCATATAAATTTGTTTCTAGAATAATACACAAATAAATAATTACATACATGTATACACCCTGTTCTGTTGAGATTACCATCGCTGATGTATATTGTAATTATTTGAAATATGAAACACAAAATGATAATTGGATCTTATAATGATATCTATGTTCTGATGAAATTAGAACTGTTTATTTGTATTCTTTGAACTGAAAAAAGTAGTGGAAATATAAGATGAATGTTTTATCAAATTCATGAATAATATTACATATTTATCTATACTGCAAATTCCTTCAGAACATTTATGAATTGTACATTTTTACATCATGCCAAATGAATCCAGTTTCCCAATTTATATCTTTTGTCAAATACATTTTAGAACACCTGAAAGAATATTCTCTTATCAATACATTAGAATACCAACTGTTTTTTATTTAGATTTAAACCAGAATAACCATCTTATAGATACAGGTGTAGAGTTGAAAAAAATGGTTTTGAAAAAAACAAAAACATCTGAATGTCGAAAAAGCCATCAAGTTTTGATAATAAAGGAACATGAACCATGCATGTTGCTTCATACATATATATATATTTTATTAAAGAGATTCAAACAGAGAGGGCAATTCAATTGGTCTTTGGTGAACTTAGAATTATCCAAAATAAGATTTACAAAAAATAAAGTCATAAAAATGCTGTGCTTACATTAAATTTGCAGCATACAATAATAGCATACTGATTATTAGCACTGGGGTTGCTGGATAGTTTAAAAAAAAAAAATGTTAGAATCTGTCCTAAAGTATCAGTTTCAACAACAACAACAACAAACACATAATGAAAAAATTATACATGTATTTTACATTGGGCAAAAGGGTCCCCCAGTTACAATTTGTTTCCACAAAAAGGAACTTGTTTTTCATTATCATTTTTTAACCAGTGAGTGTTCAGTTTTTTGGGTTTTTTTAAAATTAATTTTGAAGCTTGTGAGACTGCATTGTGTTGTTCTTATTTTTTCTAAATTATGTGCCAATACAAGAACACATTTATTCAAATTTTAAGTTCACAAGATTCACAAAATCCCAATACTGATTACATAAAGAACTTACAAAAAGTCAAAAGTGACATTGATCAACTGTTAACTTAATTCCACTTGTTATTGAAGTGCTGCAATGAAGGCTGTTTGACCTCATCAGTTTTCCATTTATGGTAAGATTTAGCTGTCTTGCTTACATTTGGACCCTATCAATTGTGTTTTCCATGTATAACAAAAACTTGACATATTATAGAGATGTCATCATGTAAAAGGTATTATACAAATGTTTACAGTAAAATACAATATTTTAGAGAATCTCATTGAGCAAATTTTATTGAGTAATAATGAGGGAGCAATGTTTTGCACTCAGATGACCACAAATATCTAAACTGCAAACATATTGTTAGTTGTTTAGATTGTTCATCATGCATTCATCATGTAATGTCCATTCTTAATTTAGTGTGGAATGAAGAACAACATTTTGTGGGTTTTAATTATATTTAGTTCAAAATGTAAACACTGCTCCAAAGGCACAAGTCATTTCTGACTTAAAAATCACATTATGTATTTGTGGCAATTATGACCATATTGATAATAACATTGTACTGGTAGAATACCTTTTACTGGCTAAATAATGACACACACAAGACACATCATGTTTTAATTTATTTGACACATTTCAAAATGATTACCTTACTTAGATGTAAGATAACCAAAATGATATTTGTTCCTAGAATCTTACCCTTTAACATCCCTTTTAGCACTTAAAATGGAGAATAATAATTTAGAATTTTCACTTTGTTGGGTGCAAACAAGACAAATTATGTTTGTACTAATATCAATGCATAAGAAGCCTAAACATAGGAATTCATCAAATTATTTTGCAAAGATATCATAATAGATTTCTTTTATTCTTGTCTCTTTTAATGTTTCTGATTTAATAAAGCAACACAATGGTACAGAATAAAATGTGAACAAACATATTGGGTTTTATGGTATATCTGTTTATATCAATAGCTTTATACCTATTGTTGTCGCTTTTTCTTTTTCTTATTTTTCAAGTCTTTACAAAGACATCACTTTGCAAAGGACAATTAATGAGAAGGATTGTTCCATCACAATACATCCCTACAACAGTAGAAAGAAAACTTTTATGTTTTCTTACCCACCACGCAAAATTCAGTGGTGGCCTGTTTTGGACCACTGAAAGAAATGCATTTACTACAATAGGTATTAGAGAATGTAATGTTCATTGGTTTTTAGGTACTGTGTTGGAAATATAAAAGGAAGACAAAAGTTTAGTCAGGCATTGTGTGAGAAAAGGAAGAAAAAAATGAAGACAAATGTCTTCTAAAGAATTAAAAAAGTGAAAAGTTTGTCAACAGTTTAAAAGGAACATCTTTAAGGAAGAGATAAGACATAAATTTCAAAAGTCAAGAAAACAGATCCACATTGTCTGGAAGGCAGAGAAAATGAAGACTTTAAAGGCAATCTTTATTGTTATGTTATTTACTCTGTGTATTAAAGGTGAGACGGGAGGTGAAGATGAATGCTCTTATGAAGAAGATGTTTGTTTAAAAGAAATGGTGTCAGCTTTGGAAAATTTAACCTTAAACATGGACTCAAAAGATAAGTTTATCAAAGAAAAAATGGCTCAACGAGACCAGGATATTCAGGAATTGCAGGAAACAGTCCGGCTTCTACAGCATCAGCTTCAGGAGTCAAAAGGAGAAAACAATGGCGAAAATGATTTAAACTTCACTACCGCAACATCTACGGCACAGCCAACAACACCATCAACAACTTTTCAAGGTAATAGTTATTTAATATCCTTTTTTTTTTAAATAACAAAGACAGTTGATATTATTTAAACATTATTCTAGATCAAAGTGATTTTCTATCAATGCTTTTGCACAAGTGGATGAGGAAGAGCAAATCATTGATTGTAACAGGGTATCCCATGTTTCTGGGAAATTAAAAGAAAAAAATATTGGGAAAATATCTCGACAAATATTTTATTGTAGAATAGAAAAGTCATATTCACCATTTAAAAAAGAAAATTGAATAAATATCTAAACAGACAAATAAAAAACACATAAATCCTTTAACTTAATTTTAATTATTTAACAGACAAAATAAAGCAATCATTACAAAACATTTCTATGTAAATATCTTCAACAGTATCTATATAGATGTACTCAGCTTAGAAACAATCAGTTTATCTATAGGTATTGGTCACCATGCACACTACATATTTTTAACAAACAAAATTTCATTAAAATAAAAAACTTTGTGGATGCACTTTGTATGAAAGAATTTATTCCAAAGCTTTTGATCTCCTCACGAGAACTTGATCACATGAGTAGATCAAAAGCTTTGGAATAAATTCTTTCATACAAAGTACATCCACAAAGTTTAAGTTATTTATTTTATAATGCACAGATGAGCTTACATCATACAAAGTGTCATTAGTCATTATTAATATTAGCGATACAGGAACCAGGATGTGCAACATGTCACGTAATGTGTCCAAATAAGTGCAATTAACAACATAAGAATAAATACAGAAAACAAAAATCTGAAAATGAGCACTGCATGTGATATACATGTATAACTATGATATTTTCAGCCATGAGGACAACCTCAAATATATATACTGTGCATAAGGAAAGTTTTACTTTCAAATCTACTATTTTATTTATATTTTTGATACCTACCTAATTTACAATTTGTTGATTGGTGATAAGCAATGTAAATATTATGATAAATGGCAATAATGATAGGGAACATAAAGAGGATCAATTAGACATGAAATAAAAAATAACAATAAAAAATAAAAAGTATTCATACATCGAATAAACAATATTTGTGTCTTGGCATTGATAACTAGCTTTCAGTATGTAATGCTATAAAGATATATACAGGTACTTATATTTCAGAAAGAATTATAATGATTAAATGCAATTAGATCAATTATTTCACAATGCTTCAAAACTCAAAACAATTTATTTTGATAATAATTCAGATTTCCATGTAACCTATAAATCTGAAAAATTACTATTTCAAAGTGAAAATACATGTACAAGTATGTTAAACTATAAGGTCAAATCACCCCAAGTCACTGGATTTTAAAACCTTTATCCCAGTGGACAAAATGGTTTGATAAACTTGATTTATATATCTTCTCCTCAGGTTAGCAAGCTATGCAATATTATCATATGATTGTAAAGTTCAACTAACTTACTAAGTGAAAATTAACATGTACAATTTAAAAAAATCATCACTTTGAACAAGTAATTTTTGAAAAATTGTGCTAAAGACAAAGTGACTTATCAAAATTGTTTTATTTATTTCAGGAATTATCCCGAAAGGTAAGGAATATTTCATTGGCCTTTTAAAGAACTACAAGGCTTTTTCTCCCTTAAATTCAAATGAATTAGTCATAACTGGCTCAAGAAATACTACCATTTACATAGACTGCAAAGGTGCAAGTTATAGAAGACGTTTTGAGTTCCAAGAAAATACAATATTACGCATCACTGACATTTCACAACATGCAAGAATCCATAACAGCCATACTTTGGAAGAAAAATGTATCAGAATTGTGTCCCTGGATCCAATCACAATTCATGGGTTCATCCACAGGGATAGCGATGCCTTCCTTGCTTTGGCTCCAAATGAAAAATTTACAAATTTCTTCATTCCTTCTTATGTGGCCTATGGAGACTATGAAGCAGGGTTTGTGATAGTGGCCACTAAGGATGATACAGATATCATCATAATGCCACCAGATGGAGCTGATGATAACATTGTCAACCAAACAATGGACAAGATGGATACTTATGCAGTGTACTTGCCCTACCCAAAGGATCCCACAGGGTACCACATCCTGACCTCAAAACCTGTAGTGATCTATGCTGGGTCCCAGTGTTCCAATGTCCCAGCCCATGTAGATGGTTGTGACTTGCTGGTTTCAAGTGTCCCCCCAGTATCAAGTCTTGGATTAGAGTATATTATTCCACCAATACCTGGAAGACCTTCTTATATTGGATACCGTATACGAGTCATAGCTACAGAAGATGAGACTACTGTGACAATATCTAGTGGTGGAATGTACCCAAAAAGTGTAGTATTAAATGCTGGTGCCTTTAAGGAATGGAATATTCGGTACAGTGATAAAAGTACAGTTGTCAGCTGCACATCGCCCTGTCTTGTAGTGCAATACAATAAAGGGGTGAATGCGGAGAGTCCACCAAGAACCAACACAGGACCTTTTATGCTAGTAATTTCACCTTCAAATATAAGCCAACAGGAAATACATTTTGGCACACCTTTAGATTTTCAACAAAAACCTTACATGTACTATCTGGTTGTTATTACAGAAAAAATAGGTATTGGACAATTGACACTAGATGGTGAGATCATCAGACAGCCTTGGAAGTCCATTTCACAGAAGAATACTCATGCCTTTGCAAGTTTTCCTATTGAAAACAAGGCACATTCTCTCAAGTATGTAGGTCAAGGTGAAGTGTCATTCACAGCCTATGTGTTTGGTCATAATCCTTATTTTGAAGAAGCATTTGCTTTTCCAGTTGTATCTTCAAATATATATCCTCAAAATACAGATTTTACAAATTATGACTATACTACACTGTATGACGATACTGACTTCACTCAGACATTCTTTACATCAAGCATAACAAATACTGATTTTTCAACTACAGAAAGTTATGATAATACCTTAGATACAACTATAGATTATACAGGTAACACTGAAGGAATGGGGAGTTCCTTAGCACCTACAACAGTTTTTACAGCTTTCAATACTGCAGACGAGATTTCAACAATAGATATTACAAGCAACACTAATGTTGAAGACACATCTACCAATCCATATGAAAGATCAACACCTTCTGCGGACAAAACACTGTCCGAGACACAACAAAATATTCTAGTCACAACAAATCAACTTGAAAGATCAACTTTCTTTATCAATAAACAAACATCAGATTCTCCAATGACCAGAGACATTTATACTAGTTCAGACAAAACTGTCAATATGGAAACATATAGTACAGAACATGCATCATTATCTACAGATATAACAGCAGACAGTTTTGAATATCCCTCCACAGAAGGGATTTTTCAGACTACAGAGTCGCCACCTGAAGCAACTCTGTCTACAGTTGATATAAACCAAATAGGAGAAGACAAAAGCAACTTTATCACAACCACTTTTCCATATGCTGATACATCCATGACGGAGAATACACAGTCATCTCTTTCAGCTACTGATGATGACATACACACAACTGACATAGAAAGCAGTCAATATGGTGATTATACTACTAGTGAAGATATTCAAACAAGTACAGCATATTATTTCGATACAACTTCACAAGCCAATACAGACACTGATATCAAATCCTCTTCTGTTCCAACTGAAACAGAAGACAGACTACAAACAGATATCTTTGTAACATCATTAGTAAATGATAAAAAATCAGAATTTCCAGCAACAACACAAGACAAAAGGCAGATAATTTTAACCCCATCAGCACAAATTCCTCAGAGGTCTAGTTCCTTCCCTAATGAAAACACACAGTCAACACAGAAACCTTCAACAGGCTTTGACACAAATGGCCCCATTTCAGAGAGCACTGGCCCTAGCGTAGACAGACAAGCCAGCACTTCAAGTACACTATCTAAAATCTTAAATACCTTAGGCACAGGAACAACACAGACCAATAGGATAGGGACTACTTCTTTGGTTACAGAAACTTACATATCTACAGAAACAAGTCTGCCAAAAAATGAAACCGAATCAGTCAATTCAAAAATAGAGACAGTTGCAGCAAACAGCAGATTAGATGATTTAGGGTCACAAACTGTCACTGAAGACTGGAAGAGTAGTACCACCATTGGTCTCTCCACTGTTACCTATGAAGAATATAGTTCTAGTAGAAGTTCTACAGCCAGCAATGGCCTCCAAGACATTTCCACAGTTGACGACCAAAAAAAAGACATTTCCAGAGTTGGAAATCAGGAGGATGTTTCTAAAACCACCACTGACTCCCAAAAAGGTTCCACAGGTGACTATCAAGAAGAATTTTCTACAACTGAACCACAGACCAACTTCCCCACAATTGACCAAGATGATGGGTCTACAATTGAAAATGTTAGTACAGAAGGTTTAAATGCTAGGACATCTACAGACTCACAATCTACTATATCACATCAGAGCATCGTAGAGGGAGAGGTTGCAGCATCAGGTTCCAAAAATATAGAAAACACTACTCCGGTATATATTGCACAAAATATAAGTGAGAATAGTAGTAATATCACCACAATGAACAATTACAATGCTACTGATTACCAGACAAAAAATCCACAAGAATCTTCCACAACAGATTTCAAAAAGGCATCCGAGACAGAAGCACATTTCACTGAGTCAAGCAAAACATCCCCAGTATCATTGACAAAAAATGAATCTCAGGTCTTAGCTACAACCATCGAAACAACTAGATATCCCCTAGGAACAGCTACCAAAAAATCAGCTGATTTAGTATCAACAACACTCAGAACAAACATTGAAACAATGCCCTCAAATAGAGACGGTGATGCAACAATTCCCACAAAAATGGCTACTTTTCCTACAGCAAATTCTCTTGCTACAAGTAATGGTAATACAGAAGGTGTGCCTAGTATGGAATCAGAATCAGTGACAGTTGCAGTGTCTCATGCTCAGTCAATGGAGCCATCATTGTCAACTCTGTCATCATCAGATCAATTAACCTCTATGCTTACAACAGCACAAACAATCACCAATGATAGGATCCTTACAAACGCATTATATGAATATTACCAAGATAAAACCACAATGAATACAGACAGAAGTATAACAGCAGCAGAAATCGGGGGTAGTGATACAACAACAGGTATGGATCTTGATACAGTAATGACACGCTTGATGGATATCACAGCGAGTCCATTAAGACAAAACATTACAGAGGAGAGTTGGACATCACCACAGAGAACACTTAAAACAGAAACTACAGTTGAAACCCCTTTCTCCACAACACCTTTTCCATCTACAGCTGATTCTGAAACGTCTACTTCAACAGACAGCAACGCTTCCCTCAATAGTAACCCCAGCATTACTCCCACAATGGAAGAGACAAAAATTACCTCACTGTTATCCAAAATATTAACACCACCAGGACAAAGGCATGTAAATGAATCCTTTTCCAGCCACACTGCTACAGATGTACTTGAAAGCCTGGAGACAGCATCAGCCAGTCAAAGGGACAGATATAGCACAGAGGACACAACACCTGCCAGTAAAGAAGATACAATAGCAAATACAAATGGTCTAGATAGAACTTATGCTATAAATGTTGATGGTTCATTCACTGCCAATAGTATGTATACATCATCTGCCACTGACATTGACAGTTTAACAACCACTGATATTCTAGACACAACTTCTGCTACAGAAGTAGATAGTCAAGCTACTACACTTATACATAGATTGGATAGTCAAGCTACCACCAATATTCTGGATAAAAGCCCTGCTACTGAAACAGATAGTCTAGCTACTACATCTATCACTAGAGTGGATAGTCTAGCTACCACCAACATTCTGGATAAGAGCCCTGCTACTGAAACAGATAGTCTAGTTACTACATCTGTTACAAGAATGGATAGTCTAGCTACTACTAATATTCTAGACACATACTCTGATATTGAAGAAGAAAGTTTAGCTACCACCAATAGTCTTGATACATCAACTGCAAAGCAAATTGATAGTTTAGCTACCACCAATAGTCTTGATACATCATCTGCAGTGCAAGTGGATAGCTTAGCTACCACCAATAGTCTTGATACATCATCTGCAAAGCAAGTTGATAGTTTAGCTACCACCAATAGTCTTGATACATCATCTGCAATGCAAGTGGATAGTTTAGCTACCACCAATAGTCTTGATACGTCATCTGCCACTCAAGTGGATAGTCTAGCTACCACCATAAGTCTTGATACATCATCTGCAACGCAAGTGGATAGTTTTGCTACTACCAATAATCTAGATTCAAAACTAGCTACATTTATAGATCAACAATTTGAAAGTCTTGCCACTACCCAAAGTCCAGATAAAACATCAATGTCAGGGTCTCCTCATGATATTCCCTCTTCAACTAGCACTTCAGATACAACACCAGCCACCAAAATGGACCAGCAATCAGTAGCCACCATTGAAAGACTCATTACAACAGCAATCACAGCATTGAGTAAAGACACCAATATCATAGCCACCACTAATAATCCAGCTACAATCTCATCAACAACCACAGTGTTGGGTAGTGAAACTCAACATGGAGAAAGGACAAGTTCAGATACAGCAACAACCTCACACGCTCAAGCTATTACAGCACAAACTAGTACAGATGACAAAACAATTTCAAAAAAGGTATCAGATAAAAAATCTGAATTTCTCACCACTACCGTATTTAGTACTTTACAATCTACAACAACGGATAGCAGCTTAACTAATACAAAAAATACTCCTTTAACAACACCAAATACATTAGATGGAGGAGAAGCTGGTCTTATTACCAACACTGCACAAGGGACTGTATTTTCTGCTAAATCAAATAGTGGACAAGGTTCTAAACCAACTACTCAACCCAATAGAGACACATCTTATTTAATGGATAGCAGCTTAACTGATACAAAAAATACTCTGGATCTTACAACACCAACTAAATTAGATGGAAAAGAAGCTGGTGTTCTTGCTACTACTGCATCAGAGACTGAAATTTCTACCACATTGAATAGTGGACAAAGTTCAAAACCAAATACTCCATCCAATAAGGAAATTGATGTCCAGGCCACATCTTATAGTGGACATACAACTGCAACTAAAAACCCTGATCAAGAATCTGATCATCTAGTCAATACTACTTATATCAATGAGCAGTCAACGTCCACATCCACAAGCAATCAAAAAGAAAACACACAAGTCACTACAACAGGCAGCTTACCAGTCAAAACATTGAAAGTGACGTCACACAGTGATTTGGATAATTCATTTTCTTCTACCGCACAAACTGTTACAGATGTAACCGATTATCAAACAGAATCTAGTCATTTTGAAAGTGCCATTACAGACTCAGGGTCTGGAACCTTTACAAACGCTGCTGAAATTACTGCAGATAGTAAAGTTATGTCAGATACAACATCAAGTCAAGACTCAATCATATTATCAACATTGAATTCAAAAGCTTCATCTTTACATGCATCATTGGAAACAGAAGTGAATACTCCACTTTTGTAAACAAAGCCAGTAAGTTTTTTTGCCAGAATGTTGTGTTATGTCATGAGTTACCCCCAGATTTATGTATGTTATGACATAATAGTTATATATTCTAGTAATGCTGCAAGAAAGACATACCAGTGATGATGGTGCAGAAGTGTTTTTATAGTCATCCATCAAAGAGATATAGTAGTAAATTGATTCATCAATCTATATTCAAATATAATATATTTACATTTGCATAAAAAATGTACATGTGCTATATATTTCTCAATTCTTTTGACATACTATTTTTTATATATCAGCCATTTATCATAATATTTGTATGTTTTCATAGTATATTGTGATATGAAAAAAAATATCTTTTTGTAGTGATTATTCAACAGTAAAAGTCTTTTATATCAAGATAACAAAGAAGGATTCTCTATTTATAACTCGTCTTTTTTTCTTTTTTTCATTTTAGGTGCATCCTCAAGAGGAAAAATTTTCTTCATAAGTTTCATGAAGACTTTTATCAACAATACAATTTTTAATATAAATGAACTCCTCATCATAGGAAATAGCAACACCACAGTTAAAATCACATGTAATGACCCCTTGTACTACAGAATATTTAGACTTGATGAAGGAGGAGTTTTAAGAGTTCAAGATATCCCTCTAGATGTCAGGGTTACTGAGAGTGGTATTTGCCAACAGAAGGGTTTGAAAGTAGAAGCTGACAGTGATATCAGCATCACAGGGATGGTTCAGATTGATGGAGATGGTTTTCTTGGCATCACTGCAGGTGCATCTTCCACAGACTTTTTTGTGCCATCGTACGTAGCTTCTAAAGGGTATCAATCAGGTATGGTTGTCGTAGCAACAGAAGATAACACATATGTGAGAATATTTAAAAGTTCAAAAAAGGGGATGATGACCAAGATTGCAGAACTGCCAATGAATGAGATGAATACATTTGCTATATATGCTTCGCCACCTAGTGACCTAACTGGTTACAGAGTTCAAGCATCAAAGCCTGTAGTTGTATACTCTGGCTCACAGTGTGCTAACGTACCAGAATATTCAGGTGGTTGCAATCTTTTGATCACAAGTGTACCTCCAATAGAATCCCTAGGACTGACCTACATTGTTTCTCCAATACCAGGTAGAGCCACCGAGGCTGGATACATAATGAGGGTGATAGCAACAGCCAATGAAACAAAAGTCAACATCTCTGACGATACATTGCTACATCAACAAACTCTACAAGCAGGGAATTATGGGGAATGGGACTTAACCCCAATGCCAGACAAAACATTGACTGTAGAATGTAATGCGCCATGCATGGTCTTACAGTTCAACAAAGGCACAGATGTAGACAATCCTATACAAAACAATACAGGACCTTTTATGTTGCTTATATCTCCAACCAACACTTTCACTCACAGAGTGAATTTTGCAACACCCCGGGATATTGTGGATAGAGAGTTCTTCAATTTTCTAGTAGTAACAGCTGCAGTCAAAACTATTCCCAGTCTACTTTGTGATGGTGCCGAAATCAAAAGACCCTGGGATGAAGTACCTTCTATTAGTGGTGACACAGCTTTTATGTCACTGGCTGTGCCAATATCTGGTGGTGTTCATTCTTTAGAATATGTTGGGGATGACCAAAGTCCATACTCAGCCTATCTCATTGGTCACAGCGTCCACGCACAAGAAGCGTATGCATATCCACTCCTAACAGCAGTGGACAAAATGGAAATCCTTGAAGAAGTCCTTACCACAACAGAACAGCAAATTGAAGAAACAACTCCAACAAGTCTTGTCTTTAAAGGTTGGTAATAGTTAATTATCTGCTTTAGATACAGAATTGGCTGTTGATCAAGATTTTACTTTATTCATAAACTTGTATCAAAGGTCAATAACAAAATTAAACTAACTCAAGTAAACACAATAAATTTGATATTTATATTTATAATAAATTGACTTAAATTTTCAAAAGCTCTGAAGCAGTTTTTACAGCTCTTAAGAAGCCTTTTTGTTTATTGGGAGGGTACTTTCTATAAAAAGATTCAACATTTTCATAATTGCCTTTATCAATATTACATTATATATACTGTATGCGTATTTCATTGTTTTTGCAGACTCCATATCTAAAGGCAAAAGATTCTACGTTGGTTTTCTCAAGAACTATTTACTTAAGACTCCCAGTAATGTGAATGAGTTATTGATAACTGGGATCCACGATGCAACCATCAATGTCCTATGTAGAGAACCAGTCTACAATGAAACCTTTAACCTGGAGGCAGGTACAGTCCTGAGAGTTAGAGATATGCCACAAGCTGCCCGGATAATTCATGACAGAGTTGTGGAAGACAAAGGTATTGAAATAATATCAGATGTAGATATCAGTATTAATGGTGTAATTCATGGAAATGGAGATGGGTTCCTGGCACTGATACCTGATGAATTATTCACAGATTTCTTCATTACATCCTATGTAGCTTACCAAAGATATCAGTCAGGTTTTATTGTGGTTGCCACAGAGGATGATACTGTTGTTACTATTCACAAACCAGGAGTGAACGGTGGCATGGTAAAAATGACTGGAGTTATCCTAGAAAAGATGGAGACATTTGCAATGTACTCAGATCCACCTGGTGATCCAACAGGTTATCGCATTCAGTCTACAAACCCAATTTCAGTATTTGCTGGGTCTCAGTGTTCCTTTGTCCCAGACGATGTGGGGAATTGTGATCTTCTTGTCTCCAGTGTACCTCCTGTATCCAATCTGGGTTTCTTTTACATCCTTCCACCTATACCAGGGAGACCTGGCTCTGTAGGCTACCGACTTCGTGTGGTATCCACATCAGACAGCACTACTACAAAAATCTCCAATGGAACCATTGTAGACAAGGTGGATTTGGACCAGGGACAATATAAAGAATGGGATGTTTATCCAAGTGATGACTGTCTTATAGTACGATGCAATTCCCCATGCCTTGTTTCACAGTATAATAAAGGCCTTTATGCTGAAACATCAGGGAGAACTGAAACTGGACCTTATATGATGATCCTTACACCCATAGAGGCACTACAAGAGTCCCTCACATATGCAACACCCCATGACTCTGAAAATAAAGCATTCAGGAACTTTTTGGTCATTATAGCCATTGAGAGTACCATTATCAATTTACAATTGGATGGCAAAAAGATACGTGCAACATGGCTAGAAGTGCCACCTAGTGGATATGAAAATTTTGTTTTTTGTAACCTTGAAGTGGATGATGGTTTTCATCTTATCGAAAATATCTATGGAGAGAGAAGCTTTTTAGCTTATGCAGTAGGACATGCTGTAGATATAGCTGACTCGTATGCCTTTCCTGTTGGTAAATAATCTTCAGAAACTTGTAAAAATAAAACAAAAGAAAACTCAGGGTGCAATATATTACTCATAGAATTGTTCTTCTGTCAAAGACTCCATATAGGTTGTTTATTTTGGAAATGGCTAAAAGTGAAAAATAACAATCTGAAGCCAGCCATTACTAGTGACCTTACCATGGGAATAAAAATGTCTAATGGATTGTTATGAAATAATGTTTCTTGTCATATTGTGTAACAAATTATGGATTTTTGTACAAAAATGGAATGTTGTGATCACTGATATAATTCAGACATTTTGTCTTTTAGATGCAATATGTTATAACTCCACTAAAGTTAACTTATGATTTATTTAGGCTTTGAGCTATCATTTAAAAGAACTATAAAACTGCTAAACAAAAGAAAACAGTAACAGTGAGAGAATAGGTAATGTTGTGTTATTAGCAAATTTATTTTTTTAGTATGTTTGGGTGATATTTATGGTTATTTTATGCACTATGTACATATATACTTGGCATGTTTTTATACGGATTATTTATGGTTGTGTTTTTGTTTAAAATCTAGGTGAATTTGTTATTAAGAAATGTTAACTAAAATTGTGTTAGGTATATGAATAAATTGATAGGGTATCACAATTAAAATTGTGTTTGTTTGTTTGTTTGTTAATTCATTTGATATGACTTCGCTACATTCTAAATAAATCAATGTATGAAACAAGAGAACAATAACATATCCATATCAATATAATGTTCTTAGACACAAATGATCCCGTCCCCTCCATTCTGTTTTGTAGTTGTTGCAAAATTAATGGTAAATAGAAATGGAGAGTTGTCAAGCCAATAATATTATTTTATCAATTTTTATAGCTAGAATATTTTTTTTCATTATACATTCTATAACATAACCATATACACCTACAATAAAATATCATTTGTACACATTGTATTCATACATGTGTACAACATTGCAACTGCCACCTTGTAGTTGTACTAGAACTCATTGGCGCAGTCATATCGATATGACCCATAATGAGAAGTCATTGCTTTGGGTGAATCAATCGTTTACATTGTCTCCAAGGTAATAGTTTAGTTGAACAAAACTTTCTAGGATTTGATCGATTTACGTTCTTTTAAAGTTGAGAATTTACTATAAACTATTCAAGGTTAGTTGTTTACTATCAAAGAAGTGTGATATTAGTTTGTAATTTGTAAATGAGAGGGATGTTTTAACGGACGGTATAGAAACCTGTCCTTTTATCGCCCATAGGCTATAGCACAATATACTGAGACTGAGTTAATATTTTTTTATTTTCTAAAGGAAATAGCATAATGGCACACAAAGAAAATGATGATATTGATTTTAATAAGCTTGAAAAACAATTGTATGATGCCGTAGAAGAAGACGCAAAATACAGTCGAGAAAACGATGCCAAATTTAGAGCAATTCACCAAAAGGTTGCCACATATGATGATTTCAGGTACAACTTCAAGTCAACTTCATGACTTTATTGTGTAATATTGTTTTTGTAGTTACCACAATATTAGTCTCTCGTGCAATGGTTTGATCTTTTATGAATGGGCATAACCTATGACATAATAAGGATAGAAAAGGGGTTATCATTTTACCTCTTTATTCATAAACTTGATGTAGATGTATCAATTTAGTATTCTATATCTATGATCGTTTCTAACTCTTCTACTTTCCACCAACAAAGTATATCTTTTTGGCTTCAGGGCCACCCAAACTACAGGTTGATAACTCTCAAACTGTCACTGCATTGCAATGTTTTCATGTAAAAAAAAACGGGTCCAAAAAACAACACAAAATAAAAGCCCCCTCCCCCAATGTCCTAACAATTCCATTTTTTTCTCTAAAATTAGCTCTTTATGTTTGAAATGATCCATGTAGAGTAACATTTAATAGTTTTTAAGAATTATCGATTTTTGCAGATTCTTATGTCACTTTATACAGCCAGTACTTATTTTTTTAGAAAAAGGTGTAGACATTCTAAGGATGTGGAAATAAAGGTTACTGGTATGAGCCTGCTCTAAAAGATGATTATATTATGTTTGTTGATACATGTACATACTTGTAACACTGTGGGACTTAATTTGACATTTAAAAAAAAATCGGTTTCTTTAGTGTTCACATTTTGGATGTTTTTTTTCCATTTTGAATCACATGATGTGAAGTTCAATGAGCGTGTAGTCGGAGCCTGTCCAGCGGGCGTTAATAGCTAGTTAGGTCGTTCTGTCAAAGTATTCGCTAAACAACCATTAGCTTCCATGCTAAACCACGGAAGATAAATAATAGTAAAAGTGGTTAAATTATGAAAATAATTGCGGAATA
>JAVSBT010022456.1:0-18729 GCA_033118115.1 Pharyngocirrus eroticus
TAAATAAGTTTACAATAGCTTAAGGCTCTCATAAAATTGCAAGTTATCTAGCTGTGTGCCCCTAAATATGTTTACAAAATAATAACTTTAAAGGCTGGCAAGATTAGTCAGCCCCCCCCCCCCCCCCTCCAAAAGTACATCCAGTATATCTTTCTTGCAGCTTTCCCGTCACGTTTATTTTTCTAGTTCTCTGTCTGTAAGTATTCTCAATTTCCATGTCCAATATTTAATTGCATTCCTATTTCCATTAGAAATGGTCCATCAATTCCTGGTACAATGTACATGAGTGGTCACTTCACATCGATGTCCATACAAGATTTTTCTTGCATGAATGAAAATGGGCCATTTACTCCAACAAAATAGGGGTCATAATTCCAGTTTATTTACGCTATCTCGAGACGCATATTGACCAATTTAAGTTTTATTGTGGTGTTTGCAATGACATTTTCTTAGAGGAAATATTCATGGCACATATTACTTGTTTTCTGTCAGTTTTAGCTCCTAATTAGAATGATTTATTGCATACTGAGGTAAATATTCAGAAGTATGTATAAGGACAAATTTAAAGTTCAATCAATTGGTAACATTAAATTTTGTTTTTCGTATGACAAAGATTTTTTGTTTAACCTATAGTTTTTCTGATGCCTTGTCTGGTGTCGTGTCTATGGACAATATCTAGGTTCGATGCACTGTCACCAGTTTGTCCCATACCTCACTATAGCTGCAATTTTTGTGACAAGATTTCCCATGTTGAATTCCCATAGAGATTTTTACTGATTTCTTTTTCATAATTCCATACAAGCAAAAATAAATATGAAAATTATCCGATTGTGGAAATGATCTTTCTGACATTTTATAAAAATATTTGACACCTCTAGGTTAAAAAAACACATTTTTTGAGTATTTTGAATCCTTATATAAGCTTGTCTCATCTGAACATCTCAGTCTTGTGTTGCTTGCATTTCTATGTTTGCCCCACATCCTGGGTACACTACATTTTCTAACTTTTATCTGCATCATGCCTCATTTCTTTCAATGTATAAATATCTGATATTTCAACACCAAGACAACCCTCCCACTCTTCCCTTCTCTCTAATCATCAATGTCATCAGTTATGAATGTGGTCAGAATCAGCTTAAATAGGCCATTAAGTAGGTCTATTAAGTAGGTCATTATTTACCATAATTGTCCATATTTTCATATCTTTGTCACAACAGACATTTAGCCGACATTTTGATCGCCTTATCGTCCAAACTGTTGGAGGGCTTCAAATCAAATAGTGCTTATATTCATAATGTTTCAGAGGGTTAATTAAAGAGAGTGTTTTCTGTGTGTAAACACTTAGATAGGTATGCCAATTCTTCCATGCTTGCAGAAAATCCTGTTGGAATGGATTTAGTATTAAAGGACTGCTATGTAGAACTTGTGTGAAAAAAAATCTGTAAAATCTTATCATGACAGTAGACATTGAGCAAAACTACTCTTTCAGGGCCTTGTAAGAGATCATTTTCTTTGAGCAGATAACCCTGGTAAAAAAAAAAAAGACAAAATATAAATACATGTAAGATAAATTTTGTCACAATATAAATGCATTCCTTGTTTGTTTTGAAAAAGAAATGCAGTCAATACAGGCATGATATTGATGCAATCTGTTCAAATTATAATTTGTTTTCAAGTTTCTGTATCTTTATAGCTTTAGGGTGAATAGGGTGATACTTTAAAGGGTAATAAATAAGTAATATCTTTATGAAGAACAAAAAAGATATTTTGAAGATCACTGTCTTAAGGGGTATTTATGGGTCCAAATGGAGTATAAATATTTCCAAAATGAAGAAAACAGAAAAAGGTTTCCTTTTATTGTTGCTGCTTCTGGAAAACCCTGGATACTTTAATATGTTATAAATCAAAGATTTATCAGAAAAGTAAAAATAAATCCAGGAGATTTTTATCAATCTTTATCCAGACGATAAACCATTAAGGTCATGTTGAAGAAGGTCATGATTCAGTGTAACCTTGAGTTCTGTCCCAAGGAATAAATTGTACATGAAATTGTCCCAAGTCTGATAAATTTCATTGTGTTTATTAAGCAATATTTCGCCAAAGAGACATCAGCAGACAATAATAACTAGTGCATTATTGCTTCTGAAGATTTACTGTCTCTCTTTCTGAAATTATTTAGGCCTGTAAAGATATTTATAGGAGTGTGTTCAGAAAAAAGTGCAACACAGCCATCATTCTTAAATTTTGAAGGAGATTGTCAAATTGAAGGACTACTGTGTGGAATTGATGAGGACACATTTGGGTCTTGTAGTAATTCTTTACTCGTTGCACAGCATCATTTCAAACATACTCACAACAATGAAGCTGTGAGCAAGGCACTATAAGACTTTTTGTCCTAGGACTAAATGGACTAAATTTCTATACAGCATTCCTTTAACAAAGGTTCTATACCTTCTAAATGGATATTTTTCTGTAACAGATTGATTATCTACTACAAATTGACTCGAAGATTTTATGAAGGTCTAACAACAAGTTATTACTGACCTGATTTGACTGTACAGCCGTGTGATTGGTGGATATGAAAGAAAACCCTGGTACAGCACCATATGCTCGGCTTCACACATCTAGAATTTCTAAATCCTTTATGAAGTTTTTAATTTTTCAGTTTGTATTCAGATCAGCTTATCTGATATTGGATTGCATTTATTTTCCCTGCAATTTTATTTCATCCATCTCATTGGCCTACTTTATTATATAAACAAATATCAATATAGGTCATATGTGAATAGTTAATATAGGCCTGGGTTTTTTTTTTCAAATTTACTTGTAATAAAAGACAACATTATAGCTTTTGTGTCTCATATGAGATAATGAAACATACATCATCTAGGTCAATGGTACAATAGAGAACTTTTACTTCTCATTTTTTCAGTCTGTAGACAATCAAATATAAGTAACCTGTGGGATTTTTTGCTGTAATTTCTTGCCAAAATAAATGGTAATAAAATAGTATTACTTGTTAATATACAGCATGTCTTTGAGCATGCATGATGATAGCAAAAAATCCAACATGTTACTCATGTTTGCTTGTCTACAGACTAAAGAGAGCAGACCCCAAAGCTCCCTATTCTCTTTGTGTGCCACCTGCAGCAGAGCAATATGAACGTTTTACTGTAGTATTGGAATAACATAAGGTAGCAAGATTATTTTATATGGGGCAGAATCATCCTCAAAAATAACTCAAAGGTCTATTAGAAAGCCCCCTTGTTTGAGAACAAAAAAAATCCAATTGGCCAACGTAGAACCTGTGGTATTATTTTGACATTATCCTTCCAGGATTTATAGTACTATTACTATTAGACAAGATGGCCGTATTGTACTAGTATAATATGATTTATTTTTTTAAAAAATTGGGGGAGAGGCTTTGAATATGTTCTTTAGTTTCTACCTTATCAGGAAAGTCAAGCAATAGCAAATATCAGAAGTGATATTGCAGCTTATGTCCCTTTTTTTTGAGCAAAAAAAGAGATCCTTGAGTAAAAGTTATTAAATTTTATTGGATTTATGATATGATGATTCTGACATTTTTTCTACAGATAATATTTCCATCCATGCCGTTGCATACAAATTCTCAAATTAATGAAAGGTAAAAGTAGGAATGTACTCAATAACAGTAAGGAAGATCCTGTTTTAATGATTTTCATTCAACAGATTGACTGAAAGTCATTACAGCACACAATAAAAGTCTCGGATGATAATCTTATAAACACAATATATGGTAATAAGTTTTCTGATTGTTTTTTAAATCATTTTTTTAGGTCATTATTTTTTCCCTCAAGTTCACTTAACTTCTACTTCTGGTTTATGATACTTGAATTAACATGTGAGGTCTGACAACTTGCAGTGTGTATCATTGGCCTTCTGACATGACTGTTGTAGCTGACGGCCAATCAGTTGTTACATTAATATGTAGAAGATTTTGGTACACCTCAGGCATTTCAATCTGACTTGTTCGGATGTATCAAGACCTTTTCACACTTTACACTATAAAGAAAAGTATCTTTTCAATCCTTGCAAACCATATATTAGACAAAAAGTTTTGTATGAATGCTTTTTTGATGAGAAAAAAAATAGTGGAAATGCTCAAGTCATTGTATTAATAATAATGTTTTAATTTCCATAAAATTCTTTACAAATTGAACACTAACATAATGAACTGAAGGCTCCCAGAAAAAAAGAATAAAATTAGGTTGGCATCCAACTGACAATTTAGAGAAGATGGCCTGGCAAGCTGATTACAATGGCGGAATACTCATGTGTAGAAGCATAACTCTTCTTGACAAAATAAGACAAAAACAAAAATATAATAGAATAATGGTTTCTTTCTTCTTTTCTTTTGCAGACCTGACTCCACAGGATATCACAAGATTAAATAATGATATGATAGAACAGATCCGAGAAGCCAAGAGAAAGATCACTCTTATAAAAGACCTTTTTGCACAAATGGAAAGGCATTACGACCATTCCAAATCTTGCGTCATTTTTCAACGATACCAACACATGAAGAGTATGATAAAAACTGTCATCTACAACCAGTGGCTATAGGATTTTTCCATTCAAATGTTTGTATGTGAATCCTGAAACCACTGTGCCATTTTTTTTAAAGTGTTCAAAGTTGGAGAGTCAAGTGTTTTTGGGTATAACAGTTTTTGCATCCATTTTACCGAAGAGTTCCATAACAATATTTTAAAAAGACCATTATTTGATGGTTGAATGACCACCCTGTAGAGGGGGTATTTTTTCATTTCATGGGCTTGTGGCCCTGTTCACTACAAGAGTTCCAGAGCGTTATCTTAAAAAGACCATCATTTGATGGTTCAATGGCCACTCTGTAGAGAGGGTATAATATACTACAAGAGTTCCAGAACGTTATTTGAAAGGGATCATAATTTGATGGTTCAATGACCACCCAATAGAGGGAGTATGCATTCAATTCATGGGCTTGTACTTGTAGAACCTGGGTATAAAGCGTGTGGCATCAAATATCGATATCTAGGAAAATATCAAGATCTACAGATTAATCAATATGCCACCACCCTTTAGTACATTCCATCCAATTGCCGAAATCACAAAAATATATTCTATAGGACTAATAATAAAAATATCCTGTTTTGATCAATGAAAATAAAGCTTGCAGAACACTTTGTCTAAGCTCTTATGGCTTAAATAACTGTTCATATAAATAATGTCCATGTGTACAAAAGTTGTGAATGACTGCTTGGAGTAATAGTGGATTTGAGCGAAAGACGATATGTGGATTATAAGATTATGAGATGGATTATGTGGATGGGGGTGGCCATGCAGCTTCTAGACCGTACTGCTTTTCTAGAATATTCTATGTGAAGAAAGAAATCGACACTCTAGCAGGAAAACTGCCTAAGTCATTTGATGATGTTTTGAGATAATGCGGAAATACATTCAGTGTCTTTCAAGACATTTTAAACATGGGGATACACAGAAATTCTAGAAAAAAAAAAAATATCAATAATGATATCTAAAATAGAAAGGTGGGCCACGATAATGTGCATAGGATTTCATTCTTGCCCAAAAATGACTTAGGCAGTTTTCGCTCTAGAGTGTAGAAATATTATATTAAAATTGAGTACTATATGGCTTGGCTTTTAAAATGTTTTAGAAAAACCCAGTGTTTTTGTATTAATGAATGGGTGTTTTCATATGTTTGGCTGAAAGTATTAAATATAATGGAAGACTGAATAAGAAAGAAAACATTTAAATAAGGGATACAGTTGGTTTTATATCTGACATTGTTTAATATTTTAAAAAACCTGTTGAATCTAGGGAGAAGGTAGGCAGAAAGAAATGTGTACTATGACTTTAAAAAAGGGAATATATCACATTGATATAAATTCAGTGTTGTGAGGGCTTTATAAAAAGGAAAGATTTCTCTTCCACAACATTGTCAGTGTATGTGAGATGTGGCAGCTTGTGTAAAGAAATAATTTAGAAATTAACAGCTATGTACAGTTGGTCATTCTTCTGTTTGCTTTTAATTATAATTTAAGTTATGGATATAGTAGGTGCAAGTATTTTTTAGCATTAAATTTTAATTTCTAAACAACAAATACTGTGAATTGTCCATAGACTGCCATGTATATTTGTAATAAAAAAATGGAAAATGTGATGTAAACTTGAAGAATGGGGTTGATCTGTTGTTCATTTCATTGTGATTGTCTCACTTGTGATAATGATATTGTCAACAACAATGATGACAACTTCAATGACTACTATGATGATAAGATGATGATGACAACTAATCAAATTAGAATATTCTTTGCTTTTTTAGTTTGACCTTTTGATTTAGAGTGTATGTACAGTCCTTTGGAAATCCAGACCAGTTCCCTGTTGCATTTTTCATCAGTAACACCTTGACACCTACACACTGCTTCCAGATACATGTCAATTTGTACTGCTTCAATCAATTATAAAAGTGATATTCCAAATCCTTGCAAAGCAAAATATCGTTACTTATATGACCTGAAATTATTATTTAAAGATAACACGATCCATAATGCGTCATACAATTGTCAAAGAACATAGAATATTGTCGGAGCTGGAGATTGGCTTTTCTTTATTTTGCTGATATGTTTAGGAAATCAGTCGGACGGATGACACCACAAAAGGACAAGACTGTGGGGTGATTAGGGTGAATAGCCTTGTTTGACATCATTTCAAAATCCCATTACAAGGTCATTTCAGAATATGATCTTGATGAAGAGGTTGAAATTTATCAAGTATTCTGTGTGAAGTGTCAAAACCAATTTCAAAGGACATAAGCCACTTGCAAAATAATCTACATAGTTAACGCCATACAGGGAAATCACTACCTGAATTGGCCCATCCTTAACAGACTCTTTACTTTCAATACCTTTTTAAATTTCAAATAAAACAATAATAGTTAGCACAGATTCATCTATTGATTTTATTATCAAAATATATATTTTTCATGTAAATGAGAACCACCCTTAACATACAATTTACTTTCAATACATTTTTTATTTCAAACGAAACAAGAATTCTTAGTATAGGTAGAGCTGAGAAACATAGATCTATAGATTTTATCATTGAAATAAATAAAAAAAATCAAGTAAAAAAATACCATACAACCAATTTCATGAAACCCTAGTTATTGCATGGCCATGAAGGTTGATTGACAGCTTCCTTTTCCAAATATTTGAATAAAGACAATTCAACAAAAAACAATGCTTCATGTAAATGTCATTGAAAAAAAAACACCCAGCCATGTGAAAGCCTGCATTTTTAAATGTTGTTACACTTGACTGATAAACTTAATCAAAGAATTTTAATCCTGTGTCTGATGGGACAACATTCCTCTTGTAAATAAAATGTTCCTGGTGAATGATAACTAAAATTGTGACTGCCAATATCTTTGGTTGGCCAATGAGGGCACCACTGCAGCTACAATGTCAGGGAAAATAGTGTTCTTTGTGGTAAAATGGAGTCAACACTAAATATTGTTCTACCAATTTATCCCTAAGTAGTGAAAATAACAACACAAAATGGTGATAAGATGGCACCACTAAATCTAGAGTTGACTTCATTTTACCATTACACATCACTATTTTTTCTAAGAGAGTGCATAAAGCAAATATTCTCATGACCTTTCTAATATTTTTTCCTTTAATTGAGCCCTTGAAAGTTCTCTTCAATTTGAGTTTGCAAATATGTGCATTAGCTCCTTACTACAAAACCGGTCAGCTCTAAGAGCGTTTCCTGTCGACGATTTCAAACCGAAACTGTTTTTTTTACCCTCATTAAACATTAACTTCAACGTAAAAAAAATGAAGGGAGACACACGTTATTGACTTGTTGCAGCACACACTCCCATTGAATAAAATAGAGTAGAAAATTATTGTCACTTAACATGCAATTCTATAGGGAAACCACTTAGGAACTCTTAAGGAAGACATCTCTTTTTTTCTAGGAAACTTCTAGGAACTTTGTTGTTGTTCTTAATCAGAAGAGACAATTCATGTTGAATGCAGCCATTGACAATGATTTATCTATGGTTTTCTGTCTACCGTGAGAGTCGTTCAAACTTCAAACCATGAGAAGTAAAACAACTTACAAGGGCAAAAAGTTGAAATTGGCTATCATCAATGTATTCAAAGCTTCCTTCCAGTCCTACAGTTAACTGACACTGAGCTCAGAAAATCACAGTACAAAAAGTACATATGAAACTACTCAGCCTGAGTCGTTATTCTTCGGTAACCTGTAGGACTGCTTCAGAGTTATCAAATTTTAAAGTTTTGAAATTGTTTTGAAGCCTAATCATTTAGAAGCTGGTTTCTCTTGTGACCCATTCTGAATTCAAGCAAAATTATTGCAATCAGGGAAGGAAAACAACATAGTCTTATCATAAGAAGACATTAAAGAAGTGTTTTAACACCAAAGACATAATTCAAAGGTTTGAAGATATCATCTAGGAAATGACATCAAAGTAAGCTCAGGTGTTTTCTTCCGCCAATCATTGCAGATTGTTTCTGGTATAAATTTGATCTCATCTCCTCAACTGTCAACAACCAAAGTGTATGGTAAGCTTTTAAGAAAAAAGGCTATGTGGCAAAGACATTAATTTTACTATACTAGAAGAACGCTGCTTACATTTGGTTCTTTCATAAAAGGAAATTAAGATTTCATCTACCAATATAAATTTATCAATTCCAATTTACACATATTAAAATTGTCTATATAATCATAGAAGATGCATCTTGCATTCAAAAAGTATTTATTGTCAAAAAACACAAAAACAAGTACATAACATACACAATAGTAATACTCTCATATCAATGATCTAGTCATAATTCTTACATTCATTTCCAACCACAGTCAAGTCTCTATCAAAAACAGTAAGTAAAATTGAATTGACATACATAAATAAAGTGTTAGTATTCCTTGATACAATACTTATTTGCAATACTTGTAGCTATCAGTATTACAATTGTTGCATTTCATGAAATTTAAAGTGCAATGTAGATTTAGTGTTGCCATCTGTTGTTTTTTCCCCATTTAATTATTGTAGAAAAGATTCTGAAGTATCTTATCACTTTAAATCACACATTTTAGCCTGTGGATTGTAGAGCTTTTGAAGCTGTATTATCTGAGAAAAAAAAAATCCCATTCGTCTTGGATAATAAATAATTGTCCATTTGTATTCCTTCTCTATATTTGAAGAACTGCTGCACCAAAGTATTTCAAATTCAATTTCGTCAAAAATGCACACTTTTTTCATCACAGTCCCGCACCACCTCTGCACGGTGGAGATTTCTCTATTACTTTACTTGATTTTTCCCATTCTTCGGGTGTTTGGGGCTGAAAAATAAAACACCGACTTAAAATTTCATGCATTCAGTGTACACTCAAATCATTTCAAAATATTAAAAAATGTAGTATAACAACCAATATGAAGAATGTTACATTTTGTGTTAACTCTATAACTTGTACTGTTTCAATAGAAAGTGCAATAATTTATTTGGGATTACCAAAGATGTAGAAATGTAAATAGGAACCAGGAAACCAACTTACAACAACTGATAATGCATGTACTCCTTTTTTCATTTCTTCATCTAATGTGTCAAAAACCATCCTGTGTTTCTAGAAAGAGTAAAGAAAAAAATTAATTTTCGTTAAGAAAAAATGTGAAGGAAAAGGTCTCAATTCTTCTGTTAAATTTCAAAAAGGCTGTGTTTACATCATGTCTTTTTGGATAAATTCACATCATTTTGTTATCAAATTTCATAAAATGTGTCAACAATTATAAGTATACTGTAACAGAAGTGTTGTAGATACACATGTGAAACATGAGTCAGGAAAGCGGATTTATTATTTTCAACTCTCTATTGCAACATCATCAGTTCAAACCATAAAAGGTCCTTTGAAATTTAAAAGTGTTACACTTGGTAAACCCGGAATGATACCCTGGTGTGATATCACAGACTACACTAAATCAGATTACGTAACCAACACTCAAGCATCCAAAAACACTGATCCTTTATCTTCTCCACCCCATCATTGCATGATAGTGATAAGGAATAATTATATTGCAAATTATGGACTAAATCCTGATCTCTATTTGGTGGTAATATTTTTTTAAACTACATCAAATAAGTAAATATCTTAAGTAATTTTCCTATAGTATCAAATCTAAAACAACAGTACTTGTTGTCAGTGTGAAGGTTGCCTCTTCTCCCACTACTAATCCATATAATTCCAAATAATACGGCTCAATCCAGTCTGAGCCAAACGTCTAATCCCTAAATGTAACACCAACATAACTGTAACAGTCATTTCCAGTTTTCTCAAAATCAGAGGCCCATAAATATAAATATAAAACTAAATTCTAAAAGTATGTTCCTTTAATATCATACAAATTGCAATGTAAAAATAACACATCATCTTAAATGAGGTCGAACTTGAAAGAATATGATAACCCAGTATGGCCTGCCATGTGGGTGCAAGTTTTCATATCATATTTACTAACGTTTACCTGATGTTGACATGAAAACATGTGTGGGGGATTAGATTTTGGACTTTATGTACTCACCTTTATCCTGGAAAGTCCTTTAAATTTATCTGACACCAAAACAACTTTGAAATGAGTTTCTGATCCTGAAATATAGAATTGACACTCCACATACAATTCAAATTTATCAATCCAAGCTATGGCTAACGTATTTTACATCTTGATAATAGTTTGAGCAGATTTAGGGTTATCATTATCTGATCCAGGAAGGGAATACCTATAACAAATTAAATGAAACTAACAAAATGTACTCACCTTTTGGTACATTGTGCATATAACTCTCATTAATAATTTCCAGGTGCAAAGGCTAAAATGAAGAAAAAAGTACTACATCTAATAATACAGTCAAACTTGAAAAATAACAATGAACAGTAAATTTCTAAAGATACAGCAAATATTGATTTAGACACAGGAGCAGGTGACCAGACAATTTTAGCCCAATGTAAAACAATCATCCAATCTGGAAGTAATTAGTCATTTTCTTATTTAACATGCTATCTGGTCTGGTAGCTAAAACATTCTAATATTCTTATTAAACATGCTATCCGGTCTGGTAGCTAAAAAATTCTAAATTAATTGCTGAGATATCTTCACTATCATTTTCGAAATATCTTGAATTAATTAAGCAAATGAAGTGTACTTGTATAATAAACAGTAATCAAGGGAAAATAAACAGCTAAGACTCTTACTTGGAACTGTGCTGCGAGTTTTTTCTCCATTGATGCCTCCACTGGCTTGTTCTGAAATATAACATGTTAGCAAGCATTGAGACCTATTATCCAAAATTTAGAACGCATTGAAATATATTTTTTCATTTCAACCAACTGTCATATTTTTACTTGATTTCAGATGAATCAAAAAGCATAAATCACATAGACATACCTTGGAATCTCCTTCCATGATGGCAAAATTTCTGGCTTGATTTTGAAGTCGTTTTTTAAGTAATTGTCTTGATCTCATATGTTTCAAGGCCGTGCACCGTACTGTATGAATGCAAAAAAGTGAAACAGACTTAAAATTAAATGGTTTTCTGCAATAGCGTTTACTGTTAAGCCAATAGTAAAGAATTACTTGCTGGATTATTGGATAGATATTTAGCCAAAACTTGATTTTTGCTCAAGATTTCGAAGCATCAGACTTGTCCAACCTTGCTAATAATTCTAATAGGCCTTTGAATGCAACACTAATTCAATTTTCAAACACAGTAACGCTTCATTTATCTTACCAACACTCATGTCTGTGTGTTTGCTACTGTTGCAGATCTGAATTTGCAAAACTCTCTTCGTTTCACATGTTATATAGAGTCTGCTGGGCCACCGTGTCCTTGTTATGGTTTTACTTCTGATGAAAGTCCTTATGAAAGACTCACTGCGATTGGTTAGTAATGGCTTGATGACCTAGTATCAGCCAATCATTGTGTTTGTACGTCGTAGCCAAAATGGCGACTACCTTCATGAACGTCGACAAGGTGCAGTACCTGGTTTCACCAGGGAATAAGGCACCTTTGTGTCGTTTATACTTTTGTAGACATTGCTTGAAATTAAGATCAACGGACTGTGTTTCACATGAGGTAATTTTTATACAATTTTGACGATCAGTTACCTAATTTCATGTTTGACAGCTAGGCTGTCCGGTGCTACAAATTACAATCAAGTTTTTCCTTTGCATTTGGCTGTCAAAAAGTTGAATCATTCACATTCATTGAGTAGTAAATTGTTTCTCATTTCATCAAATTAGACATAACCTTTTAAAGAAGCTTATCGTGATAGTTCAAAGAGATACAAGTTTAACTTTTAATCTTGTTATACTGGTTTATATGCATTTTCATTTTTTTCTTGGGCGTGTTTTTTCAATTTAAGCAGTGGAACTGAAAGGAACTACATAATATGCCAGTGAAACTATGAATGACCCATTATGATTATGCCGCTATTTTATATTACAGGTTGACTCACATTATTGCCCAAATTGTTTGGAAAATATGCCATCAGCTGAGGCAAAGCTGAAGAAAAATAGGTACTAGTAATAGTTGTAACATTCAACTTTAACTACATATAAATGTTTGCCTGAGTATTCAAGTGACTAAGTTGGTCACAGATATTGATTAATTATTGGTGTATACAGCCATAGTCACTGACAGGTGTTTCAGTATTTGCTCAGATTCATAGAATTTTTTATAAACATATATATGTTTGTTAGCTCTGCCTATTATAAATGAAGTATTGCTTGTTGGAAACAGATTTTAAACACACTGAATAATTTACAGTTGTGATGGTTTATGGAATTGTCAGGGATGAGTACCATATCATTTGCACACAATATAAGACATTCTTAATTGAAACCTTTCATAACTTTTCATTCGTTTCGAAAAAAATCTGTGAATAAGTAAACTTTTAAACTCTTATAAACCATTGGTAATTGACTATTTGTGTTACAGGGATTGTAGTCCTATATTATTCACATAGAGTATTACAGTTATTTGTGTAGTATTCAGCTCTAAAGAGGAATTGTTATGGTTTATCAAGAGATTCTTAATATCATTATATGCTATGGTTATTTTCCTACTTTTTCAATGTTCTTCCTCCCTGATAATCTGATACTTTTTTTGTAGATGTTCTAATTGTTTTGATTGCCCAAGCTGTAAGCATACTCTCTCAACCAGGGCTACAAGTATTGGCATCCCTAACCCTGCTGATCCTGCAAAGACTACTCCTAAGAAAGTCTATTACCTATCATGTGGATTCTGTCGCTGGACTAGTAGAGATGTTGGAATGAAAGATCAGCTTATAGGTAGGTGAAACCAATTGTAACAAAATGACAAGCATTTAAAATGCAAGGAAAATTACCTTACTTTAGACAAGTGACATTTTACAGAGTGTTCTCATTTTCTTTCCTTTGTTTTCAGCAAGTGGAGGGTGGACCCAACAAGAAAACCAACATGCAAAGAGGGTAGGAAGTTATGTTTGATGTGAAAACCATTTTTTAAAAAATAAAGTTACAAAAATGACCTACCACTTTATTCTAAATTGTTAGCAAAAATAATCACCAGCTGCTGGAATGTAGATATATTTATATGGATTTCAAGACCTATTCATCGCCTTTGTTTCAATTTTGCAGATTGGAACCCTATTGGATTATTACCGCCAGTTGGCTAATAGAGAAAAAGCAGAGAAAGAGAAGAAAAAATACATTCGCAGGCGTAGTTATCTACATTTCTCTGTAAGTGATGCATTCTCTATGTGGTCATGTTGGAGCTTATTTTTTTACTTAAGGTTTCATTTTATAATGATATCAATGTCTAGAATGCTAAATTCAATTGCCTGCCAGTTGTTAAGCTTTTTATTATCATTGGTGCAAACAGAACTAACCTCTTAGCATGTTGAGATTACTGTGACAGATTGATGATCAATATACAACATATTTCATTGATTTCTGAAATCTGCATGATATCTTGATTCATCGACCTTTTTCCTTGATATTTTCTATTATACATCTTCACCTCAACCATTACATTTAATGGTGTTTTGAGTGATTTGATGCAAATTCATATTTATAGATATTTCATCAAATTTCTTGTTTACATTTTGCTTGAATTATGCATCTTCTTCTATATACATAATGATATAACATTGGATTTTTGATTACACATCTTGATATTGAGCATGAAAACCAGAAATTATTCAAATCCCCTTCTTTTCAATTCATGGGTTTTGTTTCAAGTTTGATTTTGAATACCCCAATATAAATATTGCAAAAGAAGGATTTTTTGTATGAACAACAAATAAGTTTAATTTTGTCTGTGTGTATTTCTGATAACAGTAGTTGTTTTCTGTGATATTGTTGAGGAAATATTGACATCTTGATCATACTGTTAGTTCAGTTGTTTGACACATTAATGCCATAAGAAGATCCATCTTATTTTTGCAATACTTTTTACCATGGATCAATTGTGTGATTCCTCTTTAAATTTTGAAATCAACCCCCCCCCCCCTTTCATCCTGGTGGTCTTGGTGTATACCATTTTTTTAAGGCATGGTTTTTGATTGATTCTTGATTGCTATGTTTGTACCAAACTTTTGCAAGAAAACAATGTTGTTGTTGCTGTATGAACAGAAATATTTGTGCTTTTATTGTTCTTAATTTTTAGTTTACTTTCAAAACATCTAAGCACAAATTGAATTGAAGCTGTTTCTGTCGATTCACAATTAAAGTGGATTCATTTTTATTCTGGGTTTCATAAAAACAAAATGATGTAGATGTATATTGAGTTATTCATTTAGGTAGT
This sequence comes from Pharyngocirrus eroticus, assembly GCA_033118115.1. Classification (NCBI taxonomy): domain Eukaryota; kingdom Metazoa; phylum Annelida; class Polychaeta; family Saccocirridae; genus Pharyngocirrus; species Pharyngocirrus eroticus. The sequence continues at coordinate 14,904 of JAVSBT010022456.1, forward strand.
TAATGCTTCTAACCAGTCTAATATCTAATCACTCACTCATGTTTGTGTAGTTCTAACTGAGATAGTCACATTTTATACAATGAATATTGCATGCATCACTGACAGAGAGACGAAGTATCTACGCCGGTGAGTGTATCACAACAATTCATTGGTGGAAAGTTAACAAATTAGAAATGGGATAGCTAACCAAACCTTAACCCTGACCTTGGTGAAGGATTCCATAAGAAACCAATCCATTCACATCAAAGATTGTTTTAACCTGTTTATATTTATATTAGTTTACTTATAAATTATTGTACATGTATACAAATAAGAATACATTGTATAGTCTTCTATTTAATTTTATTCCTCCTCAAAAACACTCCCCAAAATATGATTTTAGTTCCCAAATTATAATTTTGCAACTGTATACTTGTAAGAAAGGCAATCACTTAGTGTTTGATGTATTAATTCTCTCGACAGCCATTGCTGAATCACTTGAAAAAGACCTGTAAAACATGTCATGATGAAATCTAATTGTAATGTAATCTTCATCCTTCCATAAGTATAATTTACAAGATATTTAATCAAAATGTTGTAGTAAATAAGATAAACCTGTAGATAATAGAATCAAAATATAGTACTCTATTCAAAAATTCCCCATCCCACCATAATTATAAAATGTAGAATGAAATGAAAAATCCCTATTTTGACATTGTGTAGATATTACTTAAATTTAGTATGTAAGTCTAGATCTCCTAATGATTTCTTCCTTTTGACACTAAAGGATAAGTATGGATTGAGTTCTGTAGCAACAAGAAAAAGGACTGGACTTCAAGCCATGGGAAGTATCAGGTATGGGATCGAGTGTCTTAATTTTTTAAATTAGTTCTTAAATGTGCCAAAGAATATTTGAAAAAGTATTCCTCAATAAACTATTTCTACTAGTGTCCTTTTATAACTCCATCATCAAAGCAAATTTGCTTTTTCAAAAGACAGATGTACATCTGCTTGAATATGGAAATTTGAAATTTATTTGTATTGTATGATTAAGATATGATAAAGAATTTTGTTGCAAAGTATGGGCACACATTAACAACCTCTTTGCTCAAGTTATCTCTTGATTAAAATTCAAAGATAATTTGGCTTGTGATACTAGCATATTTGATTTACTGTTTACTTCCTTTTGACTAGTTTAAAAGATGATGACATGAAGATTCTTGATATCACTCCCCCAGACACTACGACAGAATTTGATGATCTTCCAGAAGACATCTTCACAAAACCTATATCCTTGGCTCACAGTAAGTAACTAATGGCACTAATTCACATTTGGACTGATATCTGTTTTAAAAAAGCCAAATTAGTAAGCAATAAATGTTTTACAAATAGATTTTTGTCCAAAGAAAACCTCTTCATTCTTCCGTTCGTTCGTTCGTTCGTTCGTTTGTTCGTTCGTTCGTTCATTTATTTGTTTGTTTATCATTGGTTCATTCATTGCTACATAAATCCATACTTAATTATCTAAGACAAATATCATCTATGTTAATTGACTTCATATAAGTGAATGATTAGAACTGCTGCTCATTGCTTAAACTGCTTTCCTCTTCTTCATGTTGTTTTTGTCTTGACATTTCAGCTACCACTATTGGCCAGAGACTTTCATCCCCAGAGTATCAGCCAAGGACTACCATGGAAATGTATCCAATCCACAAACATTTGCTGATCAAGAGGTCACAAAGATGTAGGGTAAGAGAGAATACGCTTTACTGAAAGAAAGAAATTTTGTCTTTTCAAAATGAAATTTTTCAGAATTTCAGAAAATTAAGGCACACATTGGACATGATATTGATTATTGTAATAAAAAAATGACAAGGATAAAAACAGTACATTTGAAATAGAAGGATTCTTATAATGCCTGATGATTGAGGCAAATCTTGATTGCCATAACAATCAACAAGTATTTATCATTAAGTGCTTTCTTTTTGGTTTGTCAATCTTTATGTAAAATATGCACTTGATATACAATTAAATGAGAAAATCAAGACTTAGAGACTATGAATCCATTTTATTGTAACCTAGTTGTCTCTTTATTCTTTCAGGAATGTGAGCATAACCTAAGCAAACCTGAATTCAATCCTTCTTCAATCAAGTTCAAAATCCAGTTGGTTGCATTGTAAGTTATTATTTTTATGTTCTGTTTCTAAAACGAAATAAAGAATAGCTTCAGTTTTCATTTGAATCATCTCATTTTGAATTACAAGCTGTATTTTGCTCCTCAACGATTGATACCAACTTTACTATTACAGGCATCATGTCCCAGAATTGAGGATTTTGTCAAAACCAAACCTTGAAATTGGAAAGGTAAGTTGGTAGAGACATCCACAAGGTGTCACCCCTGTCAGATGTTAAGGCAGCAAAATAAACAAAAACTGAAGACTGAAAAAATTGGACTAAAATTTCCTTGAAACAAAGAACATCTGTTCTAATAATCTTTGACATTTGGACAGCAGCCACAATTCTGCACTTAATTTGGCAACAAGTTTAGAAAAAGGTACCATGATGTTATGTCAATGTTGATATTCCATGTGCATGGTTAAGTGCAAAATCTGATTTAAAATGGTTCACTTCAGTTTGAAATATTATAATGCTCTACCTTTTCTTGATAAAGCACACTTCCCCATAATATGTCTGCTATATATTCTTATAAGCATTTTTGATTGTTTACAGGAGACACAAGTTATCTTAACTATGTTTAATCCCTTGGATTCACTTGCACATGTCACTTTACTGCCTCTTGAAAAAAGTGAAGAAGACTGGGATACTGCTAAGGTAGAGTACTTCAATAACCCAAGCGATATCACTGTAATTCAGCCTACCCCCTTCATGAGTACATGTAGGAAATGAAGCTTATACTTATTCAAATTGTGCCAATGCTTCAAGCAATATGATCAAAAAAAGAACAGCTTGAACTTGAGTATTGGTACACTGAAAAAAAAAATAATATTGCTGTGTATTGTTGCTGGAAGGCACAATCTTAATATGTTACATTGCTACTTGCAAGGAAAAGGCTCAGACAAATTGAATAGAAATTGGCGTGATTAGGGTTTTTTTCCACTAGAAAAAAGAACTTGTACATTGTATGTCAAATTACTTTCTCGTGTGACATAATGAAAGAAAAACATCTGTAGCCATGATACAGTTTGTGATGACTTCATAGTGAAGTACTTGTATAAATCAATAGGCGCATACATTGTAACCATGTATTATGACTAGAATTTTAATCAATTAATGAAATCATGCATTATGTTAGAGTGCAATCTGGGCAATTTTTTCACAGACACTACTCATTTTCTCAGACCAAATATTAATGAAGGGAGAAACCTTATTATACTTAGTTCCGATTGAATTTTTTATTACAATTTTTTAGTACTTTGAATGGTTAAGGGACTTTTTCCAAATCAGGTCCATGATCTCATATGGCTTTATTGCACTCAGTATTGCAATTACGTCATTACAGACAGGCTGTCATTTGTTTTCTTATCATAATTTTTTTAAAAATTGGGTGATACGATCAGGTTTACATTTTATCAATATGTTAATGGTATTACATTTGAGCTATATTACAATTCATCATAAACATGTTTTTTGCATTAGGTATCATTTAGTTTAGAGCAAGCATGAGTTATTGCAAAATGTTAATCGTTAAAATAAGACGGAATATAACTTCAGTAATAAGTAATGGAGGATGACTTTATAATAAGGGGGAGAATGATTTTTTCATGGCTCTTAAGTTCAGTGAACCAAAAACTGGCTAAATAAAGGCATTTGGGGTGTTGTTGCTTGT
>JAVSBT010022566.1:0-13602 GCA_033118115.1 Pharyngocirrus eroticus
AAACCCTGAAGAGAGTCCTTGATGACTCGAAACATGTAGGTTTCAAACCGCATATCTTTTGTGTTGGACTTTATCAATATTTTATATACGTACTGTGCATAAGGAAAGTTTTACTTTCAAATCTACCATTTTATTTATATTTAATCAATAACAAAAAATATGCGAACATACTAAACAGGACAGCAGTGCTCACTTCGCTAATACAGCAATAACATTTTAATTTTAATTCAAAAGCAAGTGTTGCCCAGATAGCAGGGATCAAATTACTTGAGGGACAGAGGGACCGGCTGCTTTTGCCCCATTATGAAGTATTGGCGAGAAATTGTATCCATTTTCTTCATTTAGAATCATGTTTGTGAGTCCCTCTGAGAAAATAAAGTAAATCAACCCCTGGATGGTTGTCAATTAAATCTAAAAAGCTACAACAGTGGTACATATATCACAGTCCTTTTCAGTGTTATTTACAATACAAATGCTTATTGCTATTTAACTTGTACAGCTTTCTTTTGCAAGATTTGTTGACCATTATTAATTAAAACCACTTCTACTATTGAAATAACAACAGTTCAAAAATTATCATCAGATAGATATATTTTTCAGTCTACATGCTAAATGTAAAAGAAAATACAAGAAATATGTAAAAATACAAGAAATATGAAGATCATAATCAAGTCGTATATATATATATAATAAAAAAGTACAACATGCCATAAGAAAAATAAATGGTAAAATACTAAATTCCTTCCTGATATTTCTAATCAGCAAATCAGCTTATTTCTGCAACAAATTAAAGGCTGGATGAGGTTTGAATTACGACAATTGTCAAAAGTCCTTCCTGACCCATTTTTTTAAAATTCCTACAATATTACAAAAGTATTTCAAAATCGAATTAAAATTCCTCATCACAATAAATCCTTTCCCATCTGCATTATTACTTCATTCCTAAATCACAAGAATAAAGTGTGCATCTTTTCATATATTATCTCTTGGTCATTTGACAGGCAAACCAATGGAATCTTGGTGAGCCCATAGAAAAGTGAACCTTTAAAAACAGTGACCACATCAGGCTGCAAGAAAGGCCTTTCCAGTAAATCATTCAACCACATTATGATCATGGCTATGGTCTGGAGTTGTGAAAACTTGTGAATGATAGAAAGATCAGTAGGTGAACCATCAGAGAAACTTTCATGAACAAGTGCATCAATATTTTGTTTTTCATCCTCCCCCAATTGATCAAAACGATATAGACGTATGATACAAAGCAGTATTGCTCGTAGATGTTTGTCATTCACATCAGCTGTTTTTCTCCACCAGTGTACCGCAAGGAGAGAGAGTTGAAGGTCATCTGGAAAATCCTGTAAAGCTTCAACAAAAGTTGGTGTGACTTGTAAAGCATCAGTCACTATACCAATTTTTTTCTTCTCATCTATTTTTGGTATCTCTAGCATCTGGGGTATTGGTCTACCACTAGGCATTGATTTGGATGGTGTAACATTCTGTGAATCAAACCCTCTACTGCATCGGGTCAACTCTGTGATAGACCCACATCCAGATCCATCCCCCTCTAATGTCATTAAAATACCATAGACTATCTGTCGCAAGGGTAGACTACAAATGTATACACTTGGCTTAGTCATATCTTCCATCTGTATTTTCAGGGTGACTCTATGCGTAGTCACAGCTTCAAGGACGCCAGAAAATTGCATGTAATCATACATATTCTTAACAAACCATGGTGGCAAAGTTTGTTCCCCAAAAGTCTTCATTTCTGTAATGACACTGCCATCATGCCACTTGGGTTCAGGAAGCTCTGTATATGATGCAACCGAATTTTTGAGAAGTTCTTCTATCATATTCTGTTTTCCCTCTTTACCCTGTTGGAGAATATCCTGCATGACCTCTGAATATGATTTTCTACCATTATGACGTAACCATTCCTTGATGTAGTATACATTTGGTAACTTCTTGAATTCTTCTTTCATGCATGTCTTCAGTATTTCTTGTTTATCCTTAGTACAGAGTACCATGTAGAGACAAAGAACCCTGTGCTGTTGGATGATGTTGATCCCGTCTGCTCTGCGGCCATTCAGCATTTCCCAGAATTTTGTTAATTGATACACTTTTGCTTTAAGATATTTACTGCCTTCTCTGTCTTGCGAAATACATGTGTCCAGATCATCCGTAAAGATAACACCTCCTTTGATATCAAAAACAAAGAAATCTGTGTCTGCGCTCAGGACAGGACATTTGGATTCATTTGCTAGACTAGCAATTAAACCATCTGCTTCCAAGCCACAAATCACATATTTTACGTCGAGATCTGTCAATACCTTGACATATGGTAAATAGCTATGGCAGGGTAAAATAGTCAGCTGCTTCCCTTTCATCAAATCGCTTATTTTCAGGTTTTCTTTCCTTTTGATATTTTTTTCTCTCAAAAGCCATTCAAACTCTGATATTTTTGTGTGATTTCCATCAAAAACAACCAATGGCTCCACATTACAGGACTTGAGCATTGTAAAAAAGTCATGGACAACCTTGTAAAGTTCATCATAATCCCCACCATAAAAAGTTTGAATTTTTGAAAGGAATTGGTAGCATAAATTGTTTCCATCGATGATCAGTTTGGTGTTCTTTAACTTGTAATCCTCATAAACAGTTTGATGTTTTTTCAAAAATGATCTAAGTCCTTGTATTCCCATAGTGACTGTGTATTATATCTTTCAATTATCTTTGACTTGTCTTGCCTCTGGATCAGGGTAAATTAGGACTAGAGAGTGAGGTTGAAGAATGCGCAACTCTTCTTCACTATAAACAAATTCATGCGTAGTTATGACTTCAAAATCAAAATCAATAACTGAATTTGATTGAAATCATGGGTCTCCTTCGGATCGAAGGGCAAACAATATATATCTTTGATAAATATTTGAGTTTTCAAATACCTAAATGTACAATTTGTTTAGATGTTTATGGTCTGAATAACTCCTATATAATTTATAAGTAGGTCTCTTTCTGAGAAAGCATCTGGGATTTCCACAAATATTGAAATAGTTTCCAAGAAATCATCTTTTTAAAAATCAACTATTCAGTTAAGCATGATAAATATCTTACATGAAAGTTAAGTCCAAGGATAGTCAATTTTTATACAGATAAGATATTGACAATACATATTGTTTTGACATAATTGAACAATGTTGTTGAAACAAAAATGTTTTCCACTCACTATTTACACTTTTTAAATGATGATTTTTACAACTGGTAGTAATATATGTAAGATGGCAATTGAGTGTTTTCTGACAATAACAAAGCGGGTTTTCCAGAAATCATATTTTATTTAAATAATTTCCCATGCAGACTCAAGCAGTAACTCATCCATTTTACCAAAGTCGATAACTAGGAGTGTTTTCTAACAGTATAACAGAGCCTTTCAGAGATCGCATATATCAATGAATAATTTATTGGTCAATTATTCGTGTTTACTGTTACCTATGGCCTTGAACTGTTTCTACAAATAATCCTCCCACCCCCCCAAAACACGATTTTTAAAATTTTAATAAATTGATATTGGGGCCATTCTAAATTGATTTGTAGGTCTATGGATGCCATTTTTTTCTTCAAGATTTTTGTTTAATGTCAAAGGTAGGCAACAAAATCAACCAATTGCAGTCTTGGTTACATTCACCTTTTGCAAGCCAGGCCATTTTTAATGCCAAAAAAGTCACCCACCAAATAATCAATTTGGAATAGCCCAATACAAATAAAATTAGGGGTGAAGGCAATAATTTTTTGAAATCAATGTTAACAAGGTATCCAATTGATACTTATGAGTTGAACTTTGAATCAATCAATAACAACTTTTACATTTGGTTTTGACAGACCTAAGATAATTTTTCATCTTGATATTGTTTTTAAATGATTAAAAGGTAAATGAAAATTTTTGTTTGTTTGTATCTATCTATCTATCAATCAGACCTTAATAGTCTATGTCTGCATAATTTGATTATATCTCCTATCTGGACCATGTATCTGACTATTTACAACTAGTATCACATGAAAATAAAACGTACATTTCATTTCGTTGAAACTTTTATACAGCTCGATTCATTTATAAGTACAATTAGTTAACATTTGCATTCAAAATGCATGCCCACAACTGAGCTAGGCCAGGGTGCGAATTATTACTGGTCCACTGGTCCGAGTCCAGTGAATTCTGGTCATTTTTGTGAACGGTCCAGTAGAATATTGGAATATCCAACAGAGATTTTGACCTACTGGTCCGTCTGTCCAGTGACAAAAAAAAAGTAATTCGCACCCTGTTAGGCCCTGTATCATCAAGCAGGTGTAAGTTTCCAGGCTGTAGTATGCTTTTTTTTGGTCATTTTTTATTGGTAGCATACAATGGATTTTTATCAGCACAATAGGCTATGAAGTGACAATCTATGGATTGTTCATGGAGAAGAGGGTACAAACAACCTTTTTCAATACTAGGCAGGCTGTCCTTTTGATTTTTACTAAGTTACAAGACTTACCTTTAATTTGTTAATGAGTGAATCCACACTTTTCTCTCCCACAGCTTTACTTTGGAGGAAAGCATCAATGACATGACTTCCACAAGGGTCACATGAGAGAGTTTTTAATTCAGCAGCTCTCATGTCAAACATACTGCTAATCAAAAGTTTTGGGTTGCCAAATTTAAGGAGTTGTTGCAAGAGAATAGAACCATGAAGATTGATGGTTTTGAGCATGGGTATTTCAACAGCAACACTTTCCTGTAAAACATATGACATGGATTTTAATAATGTTATTACTGAAAAATAATTCTTCAAGACAAATTAAGAGGTCATTTATGCGTCATTCACGGATAAATTCTATAAAATACTAAAAACAGAACTCTAATGTACCTCAATGTCACTTTCGTCATCATCATTATCTTCTTTTTCATCATCAGACTCAGGAATTTTGTAAAACACTTCATAGGTGGTCAAAGCAGCCATCAGGGGGAAGCACTTACTTTGTCTTTCTAAAGGTTTGTAACAATGGAAGGCTTTCATTAAAACCTAAATAAGAAAAGATCATGATTATATTATCTTGTCATCTAATCACAACCAGAGCCTTTTTCAACATGAAAATGTTACTATGTCCCTTGTTTGGGTATGTGGTTAGTGGTATGCAAACAATGTAAAAATTGAATATCCCACCTTTAACAATTTTTCTTGACATATTCCATGCTTGATGCAACCTTCAGCCAGTTTTACAATGACACCAAGGTGATTCACAGCAAAAACATCTTCTATGTGTTTTGAAATTTTCTTAAATATTGACTTAAACTGAAAGGAGGAAACAAAGTTTATACAGAAGACATTCAAGTTCCTGAAAATCATGATGACATTTCAAGTACTTCCTATGAGACTATTTTGAACCTTACTCAATAAGCCTGCTCAGAAAAAAAAGCCTTGTGCATAAGTTGAAGAAATAGCTTTCAAACATCTTTTTGCTACAACTTAAAATATCTTTCAGTTGCAATTATCTATTTACAATCCCTTATAATACAATTTTATCAAAGAATTATTCATTATGTAAATAATTTATTTGTGATTGTATGTTGAAAAAGACTATGCTATAACTCTGGGGCAGCTTGGAAGTAAAATTAACATAAAGGAATAATCAGAAAATTTTAATATTTCTTATCTTCTACTGTAAAATACAAAAAATAGTATTCTAAAAAATATCTATGAGAATTTGACATGGGAAAGTTGGTCTGAAAAGACTTGAATTGCCACTTTGAAGAACGATCTTTCTTATATTTTATTTTAAAAAATCTTTAAAAAATTCTTTTTGACACCTAGTACCTATAGTATAAAAAAATCATGTTTTTAATATTATGAAATCCTCTGTATTTAACACTCAAAAGCTATTGATGTTCCTTGAATTGTTACCTGTTTTTCTGTTCTTGCGTGTGTAATTAATCTTTGAAGCACATAATTTCCAACTGGGTCCAGTGCCAAGAGTAATAATTTCTTCTTCAACTGCGTGAATATGAGTTGATATGACTCATCATCTGCTACTTCAATCAATTGCTCTACAAAATGCGAACCTATCTCATGGCAAATAATAACTGGTAACCTTGAAAAATAAAATTAAAGGAAAAAATATTGGTTATTGGGAAGCAAATGAGGCAATATTTTTCTAAAACTAGTACCCATATTGTATAAGCAAATAAAAAAGGTAAAAATATTGCCATGTCTGTTCATACAATACAGGGTGCTATAGTGATTCCTTTCTGATGATAGGACAAGTTGCTAAGTAATCTAGACTATATTAAACTGTAATCATCCAACATCATCATTTAAAACTTTAAAGGGTCAAGCCATTGTGTCTTTTGCATACATTATCCCCCTTCATGCTACATGATAAAAATAATTATACTTACTTGTCTGCATCTTCTTCAGTTTCAAGTTCCAGCATTTGAGTGCTTTCAATGAAGCTTTCTGATGCCTGTGTGCATAATTTTGGTGATCGAGATCTAAGAACTAGAAGTAATGTCTGCAGTACTGGGTTGGATAAGTAATTCTGTACATGTTCTGTGTGACAATAAGATAACAAAGATGTAAAGTTGATTCAATCATTTTTTTGAGAAATACAGATTTAGAAAAACAATGACCAAAATGCTTTCTGTGAAGATTCAATTTTCTATTAGTCATGTCCAAATGCAATAATGAAAACGTTGTCATTGCAGTGCAAACAAGCTTCAATTTTAATCTTCTTTAATATATTTTGAAATTCAAAGAGATTATTTAAACTTACTTACCTTCTAATTTTTTAAATTTCAAAATATGATTTGTCATTTCTTCTAAAAGTTTTTTAAATTCTGGCGGTGGTTTACTGAATGAACTTGTATCTTTTGGCCCTGGTAAATAAATTAATATCATCAGATACATTGTGAAATGCCTAAATACCTTCTTGGGAAATTTGATTAGCAATTGTTCATGTAACAAGAAGTGAATAAAAATTACAATTGTTTGTCAAGTGATTAAGTATGAGGGCAACAAAAAATAAAAAAAGCATGGTTTTAAAAGTGTCTAATTGAAACTTACAAAACATAAGACTCAGGTGACTAATGATATCATCACAATACATTTACAGAAAAGAACACACAGATTCCAGAGATAACTTCATGATGTAATAATAATACAGTACTGTTCATTTATAATTATATAGAGCAAATGAACAATCCGCTTCTATGCGCTCAATTATTTCCTGGCAGGATATAATTTTATAAAACAATATAACTTCCCGATTCTCCCTGGGGAGTGTACAGTGCATTCAGCATTCTTGCAGCTTAAGCCAATCATAAATTTTTATTTTTCTGTCCTACATGCCAGTACCCATTTCTACACATAGGTGAAGTGATTTCAGAGAGAATGTATTGTTTTCAACATTTGTCTGGGTCTTTTATATGTCTGATGCTAATATTCTTGACATTAACATGTAGAATCAAAAGGAAATAGATAGCTGTAAAGCAAGTTTAATAATTACCCTTCATTCCTTTTCTTGACATTTTACTTCTTATGACAGATTCAGAACACTTAGTACCAGCAAGTACCTCCAATAAGACTCTGACAATATGGCTCGCATATGTGTGCTGCATATATACAGGTAAACTTGACATCATGTGATTAAATAAAGATATTGTCAGTTCTTTGATTGTTTTGGAATTTTGCAATTCGCCATTTCCTTCATCCTCAGAATCTTCACTGTCAGAATTTTCAGAAATATTGTGTAAATAAGCTGCCTTTTCAAGCATTGATTGCACAACATGGGAGGCAAACCTGTCTGTTATAGCAGTTTCCCAGTCTTCAGCAAAAGCATTGAATAGATTTTTAATATGTTTTCCTGTGGCTTCATGAATCAAGGATTCAACAATATTGCTGACTGTTTGATTTCTTGATACTGCTAAAGCCTCATTTGACAGTTGTCCAAAAACATTGTTCAAGAAAATATCTTTAAAAGAAGAAAGAAGACGATTACAATTCAATAAGAATATGAATTCAAACAAAGTATACTATACTTAGAATGTCACAATCACCATTTGATTTTAAGTTGAGATTTAATTGTGTGAGGTTGTGTCTGTGTTTGTGAATGCTTTCAGTCTCAGTGTATAAACTGCTATACGGGGGGGGGGGGGGCAGGGGGGTAGCCTTTTAACTAAAAGATTTAAAAATGTAGGCCAATTGTCATTGTGACTGTGTAAGGCCTAAGGGACAATGTGAAGAGTAAATATGACATCAGCGTGAACTACATGTCCTCAGTTGCACGTATTGTCCCTCAATGAGACTGCCTGTAGATTAGTAAATCCAACTACCAAGAAGTGAAGTGCACCGTTCACCACACACTGCCTGACTGATTCATCATTTGGTGATCACACAGCAGTCACAGAGACTGAGATAATCAAGATGCGCAAACCTTTTCCGTCATCCCCTTCAAAGCCATCTTTTAACGTTTCAGAAACTCTACGATAATATCCAAGAGTTTGTTCATCAAGACGTCCAATACGCCCTGGCCTGTCATCATTTCCTTCTTTAGGTGGTTGATCTTTTCCACGATCCGTCATGTTTTGTTTTGCCATGCTGACCGGATACAGAAAATTAGTGTGAACTCCGAGGTTCGTTTGTGCCGCCATAAAATTTTATTTCTGTGTCAAAACATTTATCAACATATCATGATCTCTATTTATTTATTTATTTTATAGATAAAAATGAGATGTGAATAATATTGATTAACAAAGGTAGAACAAGTTAAAAAAAAGAGAATACGAATAAAGCTCATTTAAGGAAGTAGTAGCTCTGTTACTTGCATAAGATGAGGATTGAAAGTCTGTGTATTCATAAATTTTGACATTTTCAGATGCAACAATGGCATTTCGTTATATTAATTTAGCAAAGAAAAGTGAAAGAATAGTTAACCGATTACTCACAAGTAATGGATCTGGAAAAGAGGTAAGGGACAATTTTACTTCACACACGTCGTCTAATTTTGTCAATGACAAACATGTTTTCATAAGTACACCAAGTGCATCACGTTCAGATTGATACTAAAGCTGGTTGGCTCATACATAACTGCAAATATCATTATCGAAAATACAAGAGAAACTTAAGAAAAAGATAATCGTGGACTTGATCAATTTATGTTTGTCGATAAATGGAAGTAAATTTCATCAAATAAATATGTGGCTCTGCAGAAGTAGAGTTACTTGGAAGTCTTGATTGTTATGTTATAAAACCAGTCCAGATGTGATGCAATCACACTGGATGTAAACATGATCTCACAAACAAACACACCATTTTCTTTGCATTAAAATTGATACAGAAATTTTGTTTTTGTTATCAAAGAGAAGCAAAAGGACATTTTCACAATTCTTCCCGTTTCTGAAATGAACTCTTCTGTTGACTTACAAACAAACAAAACAAATACGTGATGCAAGATTTAGCTGCCACTCAATTTTAGACGAAGGCAAATACAGTTCAAAGTCATATTTTTTTGCATGAACAAATTGATGTTGTTAATAAAATTGGATACAGATTCTAAGAATGATATGCTGGATGAAAGCAATATTTAGCGGCTCCCATCATTAGATTCTATTTCACTTGCTTTGTAGTTGAAGAAAAGTATGCATATGTTTTCCAAGCTGACAAGATCATCAGCATTTTCAAATGCACTGAAAGAATGGCATATATTAAAAGAAGAAATTCCGAAAGGTTTCGAAAAGTTCTTTCCTGGTGGTAAAAAGGGGCCACCAAAGACAGCTAGTGGTAGTGGTGGTGCCAAACAGGCTCCTAAAGGTAAATTTAATTGACATGTAGACAGCATTTCTGGCTTTTAAGTGTTTCAGCATACCAACTATTAAAAAATACATAAGGTTTTGTGGGGAATTAAGTAAAGTGAGTGTTTTCTAGAATGTCTTATGAAATTCATATATCTTATTGCATCTCTCTTGTAGAGATTCCAAAAGAAGCCCCTTCAAGAAGTGGGGGAGGCAGTGGTGGAGGATCTAAACAAGATGGAAAGAAAATGGAATTTATGTTCAACATGTAAGTACTGGAATATCAGCATGTATGATATGGTCTAAAAATTCACCCAAATTAGTAGGATGGAAAATTGTAGATACATAGTAAGAATGACAACACAAGGTACAGAACATGATTATTTGCAAGCATTTTTAGTTGTTTGAGAGGGAACTCACTAACTATGTCTTACTATGAAGCATGATGACTGAATTCACACCTTTCAAATAAGTTTATAGTTTTCACAAATTTCATCTTTTTTTTTCAGGTCAAAGAGTCCCTTTGGAGATCCAAGTGATCCTAGTAACAAATTATTTATTGGAGTAGCAGCAGGTGCAGCCATTGTTGGTATGTTAGCTTTATATCAAGGACAATACAAAGAAATCACATGGAAGGATTTTGTTTCAAGTTATCTCAATAGGAATGTAGTAAGTATTAAAGCAGTACTTCAGAGTCAAGGAAAGCAGCTTTTAAGAAATTATGATCTTTTGTACTGTTTCAGATGGAATCTATAAACAAAAATATTGAGCATGTAGATGTGATAAATCAATTCCTATCTTGATAGTAAGATGATATGTTGATTTTTATTTGTAGCATATTTTACCAGGGTAGTTAGTTAGTTTTTTATATTGTGATTAAGTAATGAATGAGAGACAACCATTTTAAGTGTACTAGGGACAGAATCCATGGGACAAGTCCACAATTGACATTCTTGTTTCTTGTACTAGCTTCTGAAATTTTGTGAGATGAAGTTTGGCCAATGACGTATTTTTATTATTTTCTTAAAGGTAGAAAAATTAGAAGTTGTAAATAAGAAATGGGTAAGAGTCAAACTAGTCCCAGGATCACAGATTGAATCATCCGTAAGTATATGTGTTTATTAATCCTCTTTTCTAATGAGATGTTAATAGTGTTTGTTTGAATATTTCGAGAGAAAAAGGTAGATGTATTATGGTAAAAAATTGGGAATGTATTTCCAATGGTAACATCCACTATTCAGTTGTTCATTTGTATTCTTGATTTGTCATAAAATGTGATACTGTTACACATGGTTAAGTTTAATACAATATTTTTTTGTGTTTTCATTTTGATATCTTTAGGGTGGTGTCATTTGGTTCAATATTGGCAGCGTGGAAGCCTTTGAGAGAAACTTGGAGAATGCACAGTTAGAACAAAGCATAGACCCAACAAATTTTTTGCCAGTTGTATACAAGTCAGAAGCAGAAATGTAAGTTACATTGAAACAGAATGAATTAAAATGCCTGGGAGATTCTTTGTCCAAATTGGTTTGCACACTTGACAAAAAGGGGGAATCTATCTAAATGTAATTGTTAAAACCATAATTATTGTAATAATTTTTCTTGCTATTTTTTTCAGAGCAAGTATGGTGGGATCAGCACTTAACATTATCTTGCCTCTAGCTTTTATTTTCTGGTTGATCAGAAGATCTTCTGGAATGATGGGTGTAAGTTGTTTTTTATTCGTGTTTTTGTTATCAACTATTCTTCCCTTGTAGGGAGCAAAATGTTCAGACTTTTGATCAATTGTTTATCTTTATAAAAAAATATTCTGAAAATGTTTACATACTCAATTAGGGATTAGAAAGCCCCAATATAATATAATTATGTTTTCAATGTCAAATTATTTATTTTTAATTTTTAGGGAGGAAGACCAGGAGCAGGTGGTAAAGGTGCTGGTGGAATGTTTGGTTTTGGACAGTCTACAGCTAAAATTATCAAAGATGATGTTGGAGTTAGATTTAGGTGGAGTTTATATTCGTTATCTTGAATTTTGATTTAGATACTTTTTTATCAGCAACTAGTTTATTTTTTTGTCCTTATTTTGTCAGTGGTATGAAACAAAATTGAAAGTTTATTTAGATGTTAGTTCTTTAATCAAAATTCTTTCGAAAACATGAAGAAGAGAGGAAAGTAGATAGATTGTTAACATAATTGGTTAATAGCTGGATTAATTTATATCATTAATCTTGGTTACCAACAGAGATGTAGCTGGATGTGAAGAGGCAAAGTTAGAAATCATGGAGTTTGTCAACTTTTTGAAGAACCCACAGCAATACCAAGATTTAGGGGCTAAGATTCCTAAAGGTGCCATCCTAACTGGACCACCAGGAACAGGAAAGACATTATTAGCTAAAGCTACAGCAGGAGAAGCTAATGTACCATTCATCACAGTGTCAGGATCAGAGTTTTTGGAAATGTTTGTAGGAGTTGGACCCTCAAGAGTAAGTCTTGTCCATGTCATAATTTGACTAATTACAACGCGGGAATATAAGGCCTCAGAGTTGAATATGAGAATTCTTTTCTATAGTTTGATACAATAAGTGCATCTTATTTTATGACACTATCATTTTTTGTTAATCCCTCTTATCTAACATATTTTTTGCACTTCTCAGGTTAGAGACATGTTTTCAATGGCCAGGAAAAATGCTCCTTGCATTCTCTTCATTGATGAAATAGATGCTGTAGGTCGTAAGAGAGGTGGCAAAAGCTTTGGGGGTCACAGTGAACAAGAAAACACACTGAACCAGCTACTAGTAGAAATGGATGGTAAGTCAAAAAATGTATAAATCTTTTATTTAAGTCACTCTGTAATGTAAGTTGACAGTATCATTAAAATTGGGTTTATTTCCAATTACTTTATTGTGATACAGTGGCTTACCACATAGTTATTTTCACTCTCAATACTTAAAAATGTTATTCAGACTTTTACTTGAAATGAAAACAAAATGATAACTGAAAGCCAAGCTGATAAATTATTCATGAAAAGAAACCAAACCTTCAATTCAACCAATATTTTCTTCAACAGGATTTAATCAGCAAACAAATGTTGTAGTCCTAGCAGCCACAAATAGAGTAGATATTTTAGATCCAGCATTATTAAGACCTGGTAGATTTGACAGGCAGATCTTTGTAGCAGCTCCAGATATTAAAGGAAGGTAGGTTATAATGTCACATGTTTTATTTGCCAGTAGAAATATAAAGAGATTGATTCAAGCTGCACGTGAATCTGAGAAGTTACATAAAAAAAATTCTGGAAGGGGATTGGGCATTGATTATTTGAGATGGTCAACATATAAAAAAAAGGTACAGATTGAAAAGCATTTCCAAATTATAAAGAATTTTCCTTACTATAATTGTGTATCTTTTTTTTTCAGAGCATCCATTTTTAAAGTTCACTTGAAACCTTTGAAGACTGAATTGGATAAAAATGAACTTTCTAGGAAGATGGCAGCACTAACACCAGGCTTTTCTGGTGCAGATATTGCTAACGTTTGTAATGAGGCAGCACTTATTGCCGCTAGAGATCTCAACACAAGTATATTAGTCATACATTTTGAACAAGCCATCGAAAGAGTTGTAGCAGGTTTGTTACTCTTTTTCTATCTTTTTCTTTTAAAATTTTGGTTTCCTTTGTGACATTTCAGTAACACAAAGACCTTTTTCTAACATGTGAAAGCTTAGATACTGTAAAAAGCTTTTGCAGTTTTTATAGGGACAGGTCTTACAAAATGGAGTATTAT
>JAVSBT010022677.1:4031-18720 GCA_033118115.1 Pharyngocirrus eroticus
ACATGCTTTGTGTCAAACATTTTTGGAGAATTATCATTCATTGTGTTTCTACACAATTAAACATCTCTCAATGACAGTAAAATATGTTCTAACACTGACATTTACATGAATCAACTTTGCATACTCAGAACATATTTGGAATAGCTAACAATCAGTCATTTATATGAAAAAGACTATAATATATTCCAATGACAATACAACATTATTAGACATACAATGCATGTACATCCTTGTCGAGTTTGTCTACACAATTATGACACCATTCTAAGTAGACGTATTATCTTTCCTCTAATCTCTTCCCCTATTCCCAAATGTCAATGACACTGTCATTCACCATTCATTGTCTGTCAAAACAAACGTATTGTGTATTCTCCTTAAAAGAATTCAATAATTAACACCGAGAACCCTATACGATTCTCTCAGACGTATACTTCATCTCACATCAGACAAAAATTGACTACGAACTTCTGAAGTACTCTTGAATTCCAAAACAATTTGATTTGAGGCATCGTTCTCCTAGACCTAGTTAACATCTGTATCTATCGAATTTGAAACACCGTTAGAATCTAGCAAAACATAGCAGTTCGTCGTTCATTTTGTTTGACAAATTGATAACCCTACAAATTGAACAATTTAAGTACAAACCTCAATATTCCAATTCATGAGTAATATCCTCATTTTCGTTCCTATGCTATGCCATTATTTTGGTCGAACTCTTAATCCACATTTTGCTCCTATCTATCACACAGTCTCGATCTGGTTTGACCACCTGACCTGAAAATGCAGACGAAGGCGGAGCAATGACGTCAGTTGTGGTTTCTTATTGGATATAAAATTACTGTGATTGACTAAGGTTGATTGGAAGTCTAAATATAGATACAGCATGGGTTTTCTAATACACATTCGCAACATAATAACAATACAAGAGCTACCATGTGTTGGAGAGGTCAATTTGTGAGTGGAGGCAATTAGAAAATAATTAATGATATGTCAGAAAGCGCTTTTCAAACACTAAAAGCAATACTATACACCTTTTAATAACTTATACAGATGAATTATATTGATAATTGTATAATATGCATACAGGAATAAAAGTAAATGGAAAAGCCACAAGGTAGCAAAAGGAAAACAAAGACTTGTTTGAATAAAAAGACCAGCATAGCTGTCAGAAATACAAACAAAATGTCAATTTTGTACATTGTTTATTTTATCACTGTCTGTGGTTGCAACCATCAAAATTATCATACAGTATGCATTTGTGATACACAAAAGGTCACAAGATTTTTTTCCCTTTCAATTTAATCGTCTTTTGTTTTGGGTGAGGTAGAGGGGGAATGATTAGGTTAATAAATGCTACCCCCCACCCCCCCCCTTTGTACCTTTGCCTGGAGATTGTCATAGACTATGTGTTGGAATCTGATGCCATCTAGTTACATGGATCAATATTAGTTGAATCAATTATGTCTGTATTGTCCTGACAGAATACTCATTGGTACGAGGAAAACACCATTTAATTTTATATATGTATATTGCAAACACGAACATATTTTTTGGAAAAATAATCATCATGTATGGATTGAGTCATTTTACTGTCTTCAATTTCAAAGTATTATTGATTAACTAGAATTATTTTTTGAAAATGGTTCAATATGTTTCATTTTTATTCAAAAGATTATCAATGGATTCTTATGAAGACATGGACAGTACCTTGAAATCTAGAATCAGCCTTGGTGCAATGAACAGCACAAAGGATTTGGGGATCTTGGTGTATCTGCATCAACCATTGTTATGATAAAATACACCGTCACCATTTTTACAATTATCATAGTGCAAATAATAAATCTATCAACTTAATTATTGATTATGAATGTTTTTCTCACTTGGGAAATAAATTTCACACACATACTGAAGGTATGGCATAGTTAAATTAAGTTTCATTCCCTTGGTACAATGCATAGCACCAGTCATTTGAACATCACAAGTGCAGTACAGATGTGGTGCTATAATTGCACTTCCGAAACTTCAAGGCCTGCATAGACTTTCAAATACAATGGTGAACTTTTTAATTATTAGCTTGCCACAGAAGTATAGTTCTGTTAATTTCTGTTGATGATATAGAATGAAAAAAATTTGAACACAAATCAACTTTTTATTACAAAAACAGTGTTGTAAACTTTATTAGCAGGTGATTTTCTATGAAGACAAGGGATCATCTCAAATTTAAAACACATGAGTAAATCAAAAGGTTTCCATTATTTTAAGGGATCATCTCAACTTTAAAACACATGAGTAAATCAAAAGGTTTCCATTATTTAGAATTTGAGTAAAAATCTAAAAACTAAAGTCTCATGTTTTTGATGCCTCTTCATAGATAAACAATAATTTTTTGATTTAATAGATTTAAATTATGAATGAACAATATCATAAATACTTGCAAACATACATTAGATATGTACAGATGATTCATTGGCAGAACTTTAATAACTTTGAGATGTTTAACAATATTTTTCTCTTGGCTAAAGTATTACATGATACAGTGTAAAAACCAGTGGGAAAATATTCCACCTGTTTGCGTTGATGATAACAATATAAAAACCTCCCACCCTCCTCGAAATAATTTAAAATGCCCACCCTTTTCTATCAAACATTTAATGATTATTAATATAAGAGTTTTTGCAAAATATGAGTAAAACCAATATGCTATAACACACATAATATTTCTTTGGTTAGTTTATCCAGGGGTAGTAAGAAAAATGTTGAAAAAGAATATAATTATTTAGGATGTAACTACGTTCTGCAAATTATGATGATGATAATGATTATGTTGCTGACGATTCATGATGATTATGATGATGATGAAAAAAAAGATGATTTTCTATCATTATGAAAACACATGAATTGTTATGTAGCATATTATTTTCTAGGGCTATTGTTGAGAATTTTTAATACAACTCAAGAATGAACCCCCTGATTGCCATTTTCTTCATCAGTTAAATGATGAATATCGTTTTCAAGTGAATAATGAATTTACTGACACTGTCATGATAATATAAGCTATATAAATGAACTGTATTTTTTAAATTGCTGATTGAATTCTAAAGAATTTACATTCAAAATACACCAGCAAGATCACAGCATTTAACTCATTAACAAGTAAAAAAAACCTAACTATGAAATATAATGACAAAGGACCATAGGGTATTGGTGAGAATTATACAATTTACAATCATATTTCCCAGAGAAATATTTGACCAATATTTACAAGTGAACTGAACAGGTTGGTGTAAATGATACAGTTGCAATGTATTAACAAATCATATAACGTTTTTTTGAGGAAGACAAACAATAAACCATTACCTTCTTTGTTTAAAATTAAGGAGCAGATTTCACAGTGCTTTTGATTTAGTAAAATGAAGTGTCTTTTAGAAAGATAACAGAGAAATTAATATCTTTGTTTGGCTATCTTAAGAATATCTTGACATGTTTTCTATGATTTTTTTTTACTTACAGGCTGTATGATAAATGGAAGGAATTTCGTTTTGATTCAAAATTCTCTGTGTTGCATAATGATGATTTTCATAATTATTTAATGATGAAATTAAGAAATCTGATGACAATAAATTACCTATGACCAATAGTTTCCAAATGGATGCAGTGAGGCATGTATCTACTTACATGACCTGAAAAATTGACATTGATCGTGATATTTGTAGCTTTTAAAAAATGCAGTATCCTCATCTTTCTACTCAAAATCTACATAACAAGAACTACGTATCCAACAGTATTTATTTCTTGAAAAACAAACAGCAAAAACTGAATTTACCATGTTAAACCAGCAGACACTCTATCATAATATCTATCAGTCAGACAAAAGATTGATGTGTCCAACTAACTCAGTGTTTCTTTATAATAGCAGAATTCTTTTCAGTTAAAGCGCTGTATACATATACAGCAGTAGCTTTAAGAGTTTGTGGGATAAAGTATAGGGTTGTAGTATACCAATTCCTCACAAATGTATACACCGCTTTAACAAGATGTTAACTTGTCTATAGACACCTACAGTACTGCCATCTGTCCACAAGAAGATAAATCAGCAACTTTAATTCTTGACTGGTATGCATGCTGAATCCTATCCAAGCACATGATATTACCACCTTGTTCTGTCAGCAAATCTTTCACAATGAAAACTTGGACATCAGCAATAATCTGGCACTGACCACAAATGAACCCATGTATAATATCAATAAATGGGCTATTGGAGTAGATAAAAGCACCAGTAACACACATTAAAAAGGATAAACAAGGAGGGAAAAATGAGTCTAGAATATTTGTCAATTTTGTTAACATCCTTAACTGATGGTATCTTCTCTCTAATTTCTTTCGCTTTTTTCTTAATCGACGTCATGACTCTTTTGCGCTTTGGAACAGTATTTGCATTTTTTCTTTTAAAAAGTTGTGTATGTCCGCCTCTAATTGGAAATGAGGCTCGAGGGACAGTTGTCTGCATACGGAAGCTCGGTGTTACTCTCATATTATCTTCATTGTCAAAATTGTAGTTCTGTCTATTCCTTAAACTTAATATTGGAGACATTCTAACTTCTTGCAATTCTATTGCCTCATTATTCTGAAATACAAAAATAAAACTTTGAAAAAATGTTAAATCAGTAATATTAAGCAACAATTACATTAAATTGATTCAAACACTTTGATATATTATGTAAATGTTTGTACCATAATCCAATAAGAAATGTGCAACACAATTTTTCTCTATATACATAGATGTATATAAATTTACTGTGGAGCAATGGACTGGTACCATTGGGGATATGTTTTCACTTTGTATTAGTCATACCTCTTCAACTAATAGTAACACGTTATGTCTATGAACATAATTTAGTCTAAATAAATGCATGCCAGATACATATATGACACACCTGACCATGCCTGATGCAAGGATTGAGACATATGCCTGGAGTTGTCTTAATCCTTGTGTCAGGCATGGTCAGGTGTGTCCCATGTATTTGGCATGCATTTATTCAGACTAGGGTATTTTTCTCTAAAACTTAAAGGGTATTAAAACAGAAAGACCAAAACTTACCCCAACCTGGAATTCTTCTTGCTCTGTCTTCTTTTCTTTCATTCTCTTAGCTTTCCGTTTAGCCCTAGCCCCCCAATATGTATAGTTTACAGCTGCATATTCTAAGAGCGCCACAAACACAAAGACGAAACACATGACTAAGTAGATATCTATAGCTTTCACATATGAAATTCTTGGCAAAGATGACCGCACCCCTGTGCTGATTGTTGTCATTGTCAAGACAGTGGTGATACCTGGAGGAGAAAAAAACAGAAGAGTATATCTTTATCTAAAATTTGATACAAACAAAAACATACTTTTTTTATAGCTGATAAATATTACATTTGGAATCACCAGACAATATTATATTGGTTACCAGATTCTGTTGGTGTCCCATGTGAACTGTAGGATTTTTTCAACTGTCTTAGAAATATCAAAATGCCTATTTGTTATTTAGGAAGCTGCATAGGAGAGTCTTGGTACATATTTGTGAAAACTAAATATTGTAATCTTGTGTATGTATTATTGTAAATGTAAAACATGTCACATTTTGACACCTTTTAGCAAAAATGGCCAATCTCCTAGTCAATTAATTATGAGATGGGACATTATTTTTTTGCTTTAGGCTGTTGATTAATTAAAAATATATTTGATCATGAAGCTGTGAGCAATATCTTACCCAAAGCAACCCTGGCTGATGTTGCTTCATGGTTGATCCAAAATGATACCCAAGAAAGCATGACAATCAAAATGGAAGGCAAGTATGTTTGGAATATAAAATATCCTATATTTCGCTGAAGTTTAAAACTCAATGAGAGTCGCTGATATTGACCTGAAAATAATCAGAAAAAATAATTAGTCATTAAAACAATAATTTAAAAATTATTTTACATGACACAAAAAAACAAATACTTACCATGTACCAGGAGCTTTCAATCCCAAACAAGAATCTTTGTTAATTGTTACAGTTGTAAAGAAACATTTGCTTCAGTCTAAATCCCTAGTTTAGTCAAGAAAAATGGTAAAATTCTCTTGTTATTTAGTATCATTTTCAGCATTGACACCTGGTGGTAATTTGGATAATACATTTCTGTGAAGGAAGGAAGGGGGGGGGGGGGGGTAGTTAGTTCTCAAAGAGGAAATAAAAAAGAATTAAGCACTATAGGACCCTTCCCTATTCAAATGTCATCTTCACCACTCATAATGAAGCAGATTGTAGGGTTAGTAATTGACAAAAAAGCCTGCATGATTTAAACTTTGCTACTTCTCACGCACATACAATAAGAGAAGAGAGTTAACTGTATATTTCTATTCGAAGCCTTAGACTTTTAGAGCTCATGAACATTTATGGTATATAGTGGAATGTTTTTCCTTCCACTGAATTGTTTTCCTTCTCGTTGTTTTATTGTTTTGCAGCCTCATTGATAAAATACAATTAATGTTTTTATAGATTTTTTTCGATGCCTATCAACTCGTTTGTTTATCATTCCACCTCCACTAAAAACAAAACCCAATATCATAGAAAATGAAAAAAAAAGGACAAAAAGTAAGGCCTCCCTTTTCCTCTATTCAATGCAATTATTCTAAGTACATATCAATCAACTAAGTTATTTTGATATGAGCCAATGGAGATATTTATTTATAGAAGTGCTTCATTTTGTTGTTTTACTGCCGCTAGCATGGCTATAAACAATAACACTCAAAGACAACTGATAAAGCATTTCTTGTTAGGTGTCAATAGATATTGCATTTCAAAGTGAGACATTTCTTGCTAATCTATAACTCTATGGCAAATATCACTATAATATACAGTACAATGCCGAATAACCCAAGCATAGAGTATTTTTTTCTTCATCTATATCACTGCCAGTTAATTCTAAAATGTGAAATATCAAAGTCTCTCCAGACACTTTAGAAATTACTTTTTTTTGAGAGCTGTAAGGCAAATGTGTATTACTACATATATCATTTGAATTTCACTGCTAAAGAATTACTTAGTAATATGAGAAATGATAAAAAGGAGAAGAATCAGTGTCACTATCTGTTTCTATAGGACAGATTAATGTAAAAGATAAGATGCGGAAGAATCATGAATGAATTTTCCTTTCAGAAATGTTGAAGGTTGAAGTAAATCAAAAATCAAAGAATTCAATGTGTTATATAATCCTGTACTTAAAGAAAATTCTTCACAATAATGACATTGAAAAGTGCTATAAGTGAAAGCATTCTCAATCCAATAATCTCTATAGGAGTATGGGACTCAATGGTAAGAACACTTGACTTGATTAGTGTATGATATCTGGCCTTGTTTTTGGGTAAGATACTGATATATTGTCCCCAGATGAACCAGGAACCAGGGAAGGTCAAGGTCAGGGGGTAGGAAAAGTTGTTAGAAGATGTTGGGAAGTGTCTATTCTGTAATTGCTTATTCTGCTTTTTTTGACAACTATACCAGATATGAAGAGACTTTTTCTTTCAAGCTACCTCAAATTACACTGTTCCTAGATCCTGATTTCCAAAGCCACATCAAAAACTGTGAATTGGGAGTTCTAGGAAATTACGTGTATCTTACAGTGGACTAGCATTCCATCTGTAATCAAGGTATGATAAACTCTCAAAGGGACATGTATTGAAGGTTTGGTTATGAGACAGATAGCTGTCCATTAAATAGTTTATAAATTCAATATTGGAATAATTTAAAAAGTCTTCGGCAACAGTGCGGCCCATGATCAGATATTTTCCACCCCTTTTGGTTTTTCTACCACTCTTAGTTGTTATGAAGATGGGGGCATGATGGCTCAGTAAAAAGGATTCGCCTCGAGATCAGAAGATTGATGGGGAAGATCCCCTGCCTGTGTCGTTAGGAAAGATAGTCCCAAATTCCCTTCTTCACCCAGAATGGGTACCATGAACATTTTTGGAAAGTAACCTGCGATAGACTAGCATCCTGTCTAGGGGGAGTGAAAGCTTTCAGTTGCTTGTGCTACAGAAACCTGGGATAAGCACCGGCCTGATGGGCCTTAATGGCTCAAGTATGGCTTTACCTTTTTTGTTGTTATTTATGAGGGTATTTCTTACCTGTAGCTAAGGTCTCCACCAGTGATGTAGTTTTATAAGATGTTATGGTAAACTGTGGTATTTCAACATGATCAACTCCATGTACAGAATCTGCTGTAACTTCACCCTTCCATTTCATTATAACATCTTGTGTTGGGTAACCATCTGAAAAAACAAATCATTGCCGTCAGATCATACTGTCTGTAAAGGGATTATTTAAGAAATGAAAAAAACAGTTTGAAAAAATAACTTCACTCAGGAAAAAAGCCATAGTACCAGTACAATCTACATAACAAGCTTCAGTTAACTTAGGACATGATAGCATAAGACACATAGTCCTCTTGTATGTCTGGAACTGATTTTATGCAATGTATCATAAATACTAAATATTAGGACTCCCAGTTTTTTTTTTGTAAAACAAATATCAAGGTATTTACTGGAATTAACAAAAGGTACTTGGCAAACCAGGACAGGGAATGTATAAACATTCAGAAGCTTGTGAAATATGACTTTATATAATTCATTTAGAATTATTAGCATAGAAACTCCTGCTCTTATATTAATGTAGTTTTATAGTTAACCAATCATTTGATACCTCCTACCCGGAAAAGTGTGGACTTATTTCAAACTTAAAATAGGTCAGGCATATTGCCCAATGTATGGCATAGCATGGTTTGGAAATTTGAATGTTCATGATAAATCAAAAATCAACAGAATTGTTAAAATCACAAGCATCATAATTGGGGGCAATTGTACCCTTAAGAGGCCCCAGGATTCATACAATAGGTCTCTTCTAAGGGGAGTTTCATCCATAGTTATCCTTTGAATAAACATTTTTCTTATTGCCCTTTGGCAGCCAATATAGAGAAGCCAAGTCTTTCAAGAATTATTTTTGAAAATCCCTTTATTCCGAATGTCATCAGTAACCTGAATCAAAACATGTGAATGAACTCTCTTTTGTAAAACTGTTGTATGGACGAAAGATGTCTACATGTATTATTATTATCATATTTCCTTTCGTTTTGATATCTATACTTTCTAATTTCATAATTCATATAAAAAGTGCATAAATGTACAAGTGAGTAGTCCAAGAAGAACGCGTTAAGATACATAAGATAAGACACCTGTGGTTCTCTTCGTTTGTGGCTGTCATATGAGATAGAGGGACAAAAAGTGACAATATTGTCAGCAAAGTTTGTCTGGTGCTATTCTAAATTATATACACTTTGGGAATAGGCATAGGTCTCTATTGAATATGCCTTCATGCAGTTGGATACAACTTTGAATTCTCTTGGGAAGCTCACCTTTCTGTTATAATTTTCTTATCATGCATTATAAATGAGTAAAAAGACATCTGACATACATGTAACTGAACGGTCATAAAAGGTACTGAGTTGATCTTTTTGTTCAAGGCGTTTTGCCTTTAGGGCCTTCATTGACTGGAATATTTTTTAGACAGAGGGTAACAACAGTTTTATTTACACCTGTAGATATTATTAGCATTGCAACAATGGGATATTTCATGAGAACAATTTCAAAAGAGATATTGCATTATACTGCCTTTTCTCATTTATATTTTGGCCCTTTTCTAAGCAGGAAATAGGAAATATATAAAATTAAATTCTAGAAATATCTATCATCTTGCACTGTTAAAGAATGAAAAAGAATTAATTAATGCTTTAGAAATCTCTGTACAGCACTATCAACAATAACGATTATATCTCTGTAGTAAAAGAAGAAATACCTTCAAGAGATAAAAAAAAAAATTAATCGCTAAGAAATGGATAACTATTTCATTTCCCACACAGAGATTAATTACTGATGAAAAGAATCCTATTCTCCAAGATTAAGGTCAAAGACAGATTTGTCTTTTCATTGGAGATTTCAGTCATGTTTGATGATGCAACTCGGCTTCTTAAACAATGTCTTTGAGAGCTATGCTGACCCTAACTCAATCTTCAATACTCTTTCTTTCTTAGAAAACCAGAAGCAGATAACACATCAGATTGTCCTGCACTTGTGATCTTCTGATATGAAGGGAAAAAACGAATTTAAAGAAAATTGAAGATAAAAAAATCAGAATAAAAAAAAAAGAGCCATTCTGGAAATCATCTTGAGCAGAAGCAAATAGAGCTCTTCTCATAAGGCCAACATCAAGGATGGCTTTCAGCTACATTTGATCAAATACAAGAGGAAACTACTCCAATACTGTTCCTCTGAACTGACATCAAAGGGTTATAGGATGGAGTCAGGTTTGACAAAGAGATCAAATAACTAAATCTTTTCCATCCACTCTCGGCATTTATTTGTTCACTTTTAGGGTAGTTTGAAGGGTCAATACATTCATTCTCATCTTATCTAATAATCCTTGTTTATTTTCAGATTATTGTTCATATCTTTCAGCAATTAATCAAAAGAAACAAAGAATAAACATTTTATATCAATATGAACTCCACTTGACCTTAACCTTAGATCGAATCTAACTTAAAGATACTTTTTTATTAATGTCAAAGGAATTTTAGAAAATTACCATCACTTTTTTGAAATAAACATCTTAAAGCAGTAATTTTTTGTTATAAGATGTCTTCTTTATCATTTATCCCATGATTGTTGAACAGGCAATTGTTTCTCAAACTGGATTGAGCATTTATATCAAAGATAATTTGACCTCTCATAGAAGAAATGATCAGTGTTAGCACAATATCATGATTATAAATTAATTCTTCAGTATTTTTACTTCCCCAACAGGCCTTTGTGAACTGACAGCCTAAGTGATGAGTGGTCAACTGCTTTCTGTGAAGCTTTTGTTGGTTTTCAGGCCAGAATTGTAAATTGTATCTCAGAACTGACAATCAGATTTTATAACTTTCTTATCAAGGTTTTATTCTATTCATTCTAAATTTGGCTGTTTTCAACTGCTCGTAGTTCATTGAACCAGCCAGAGTACCTAGTCCTTTTAGGTCGTGCAAACTCAATATTCCAAATATAGCAATTAAGTGTTTGCTTATGATGCCCCATGAGTATGCGGATAACTAAGGTTTATTCATTTCTTATTCATTTGGAATGTTCATGTGGGTTGTATAGTAAGACATCTATAGACCCACAGTGTAGGAGCATTTTTGATTGTCTACAGACTGAAAAGATCTGGAGCAAAAGGTCCCTCTTGCCACCACTGTATCACATATACTTACAACTCTCTATTAGAGCATTTTGATTGTCTACAGCCTGAAAAGATCAGGAGCAAAAGGTCCCTATTGCTATACTATATCGCATATCTCTATTAGAGCATTTTTGATGGTCTACATACTGAAACGATCAGGAGCAAAAGGTCCCTCTTGCCACTGTATCATATATACTTACAACTCTCTATTTCAACAGTGCAGTTCTGTACATCCAAGGGATAGTAATGGAGGTCCATCATGCAGGCAAGAGTTGTGGTAAATCTGGAAAAAAAAGAAGAGAAAAGTCAATGACATACTTAATGTGTTCTATAAGTAATCTGATCTAGTCAATTTATATGTGAATTGTTTGATCCTAGGATAAAAGTCTTGGATGAATACAAATGAAGAAGGGATGGATAGACCAATGCCGGCTTTCCAAGAACTGTTACAGAACTCTGTTTTCACTACTGTAGGTCAAGGTCAGATTGACATTTTCTTGTTTGGTGGCTACTCAATTAAAAATAGGTTCAGGTCGGACCGACATTTGAATTTGTTGGTCCTCAAAATACAGTAGGTCATCATGAGACTGACATGTTTTCTTGCTTAGTGAATCTTAATATGATTTTCAAGGTTATCAATTGGTAAAATAGAAAGGGGTGTGATGTCCTTGGTAATCTACAATATCTATTGGCTTGCAAAAAAGATCTGTGCTTGATGTCGGCATGATTCAGCTTATACTTCAAAGATAACATCCAACTAAAATTCTACTAGTAACTCTCCATTCCAACCCTGTTGAAAGTGTGTCATAAAAAAATTAAATTACCCAGAAAAACATAATGGCCTTTATAAATATGCCTACTTTTATCACCTGATTACATAACTTCAAATAGTCACAAAACCGACAACACAGATGATGAAGAGACCACTCATATAGAACTTGCTGGCTAATCTCAATCAACGATAGTTCAAAATATAATGAAAAGTCACTAAGAACAATAGTGATGCATATAAACATTCTTTTCAATTTTTTTATTTGGCTGAATTCATATTAGTTTTGTGTAATATCTAAAACACAAGGGGAGTTTCAGGAAGTAGAATCATGGCTAGACAACCAAATGACACAAAATGGGTCCCAAACTAATCTACTTTTGGGTAAAGCTAAAACACAGTGAGACATATTTTTCGAAAAACAATAAAAACTGTAACTGGTCTTATATATTAGAGAGGTGCTTACTTTTGAGCTGCATTTATTTTCAACTGAATACTCATTATTGACTCTAGTGTAATAATTCTAATGAGACCTCCAATGGATTTCATATTGAATTGCTTCTTTCACAAACAAGATTGCAGACTAGAATTGGTAGCAAGGCCAATGATGCAGGAAAAAAAGATAGCATGTGTTGCCAGAGCGTTTGCAAATTGAAGCCCCCCCCCCCCCCTTAGTAGTGCATTCATAAATGACATTTTTTTAATAATAAGGGTTTACTTCATTATAAGGCTGATTCAACATCGTACAGAAAGGGGCCCTTAACAGATCTTTTTATCCACTTCACTACTCTAAAACCCAATGCTTGCACTGAATCTACTCTTTAGACAATTGAAAAAGTTTTTTTATGTCTCTCCAAATGACTTGACTAAAAAAAAGGGATATAATTGAGGTTGGGTTGGTTCGACATTACAGCATTGCATCCTTCTCAGTTTTGTGTAATAAAGTATTCTGGAAAAGGTTTTATTCTGAATTTATTTTGTTTGTTTGTCTGTCAAGTAATCTGTTTTCACCATGGTTTCTTTTTCATTTATAGGAGAAAAAAAAGCATGGATGAAAAAAACCAACCTTGAACTCAGTTGTTTCTGAGCTGAGAAATAAAAAAAACGCATGGATAGAAGATATGAAAAATGACAAAAATATGTCATGGAAATATCCTTACTCAAGTTTAAGTCTACATATATAAAGAAATGAAATGAAAAAGAAGAAAAAAAGATCCAGTCTGCCGCATGAAAATGGCACCGAAAGCTGTCTACAGAATGACGTATAGGTTAGAATGATTAAAACGAAGGAGAATCTAATGAGATTGGACTGGTTTCAAGGGACCGTTTACAGAAAGAAAACTTGATGTTAAGATCATAAAAGTCACATTATGGGATTCAGAAAACAATAAATGGCCTATTGTTAGCCACATTCAGATAAAGCTGTACAGTTACATTTTTTCTACAAGGTTTGTGAAAATGTCCATAGAACCAGGTTGAGCTGAGTTTTTATTAAGTCGATCTAAGTTGATTTGAGGTGACTTTTTTCTAAGTGCCAGCATGAGGGCTTCCATGGTGTAGTGATCATCATAGCTGATCATTAAGCCCATGACCCGAGTTCGATCCCCTGGCAAAGAATGACTTTCTCATGGTTCTCAAGTTCAGTGAACCATAACTGCTAAAGACTTAGGGGTGTTATTGCTTGTCTATGAGTAATAGCACGTAAAAGAGTACTTGTTATCTTTTGAAAAGAGTAGCTGCATTAGCGGCAGTGATGGTCTTCCATCTCAAAAAGAGGACCACATTGGAAATAAGTCACAGACTTTTATGGACTTTCCTCAGTGAATACCATTCACCAATGAAAATAAAATACAATAAAAACAAATATCATCTTATGAGCGACTCATAATATCTTTTGAACGATCTG
Source organism: Pharyngocirrus eroticus (assembly GCA_033118115.1). NCBI lineage: Eukaryota > Metazoa > Annelida > Polychaeta > Saccocirridae > Pharyngocirrus > Pharyngocirrus eroticus. The sequence continues at coordinate 18,001 of JAVSBT010022677.1, forward strand.
AAGTGTCTAGAAGTGAATGAGTTTATACTGACTAGAAAGTCGTAAAGGTTTAAAGCTGGTGTGCATGTGGCAATGCTAAATGGTCAAAAGATTTGTCAATACACTTCAACTTGACAGACTTCAAAATCCTAACTGGGTTTAGGATATAGACCTCTAAAAGGCGTCAAAGATTTTCAGCTAAAATGCCCCTTCAAATCGACTAAAATCGACTCAATGTAAACACAGCTTTAGTTATATAGGCCACACAAATGACAGTTAAGAGATGTGCAGAAGAACTCTCTTATCTGTAATTTGTGTAGAATCATTTAGAGATATTTGCAGTGATTCATCAAATATATCATTGTCCTTCAATGAAATAGAAATGTATTGTTATTATTATGACAAAAGTTTAAATCTTCACAATTTTCTTCATAGGGTAATCAGATATTCAAAAAGGATGTAAAATTATCCCACTCCCTTATCATTATGCCCAGTCCATTGTTGTCAGATCTATCATTCCATAAAAAAACGTGTCTTTCATATGTTTCATTAATGACTGACCTTGGAGTTGTCCATTTCCTGTATACATGTAACCTTGAATTGTTGTCTAATGACTTAAAAATAAATCGTAGACCTTAAAGAACTCAACATACAATACATCTATTTTTGTCAATAAATTGGACTTAAGAATTGTAATCATACACAAGAAATATAACACACATCCTATTCCAAGCTAACAAG
>JAVSBT010022899.1:7002-18703 GCA_033118115.1 Pharyngocirrus eroticus
TGAATATCTCTCATTATGCATCAATTCAATCTGCTGCCAAAATAATGATTGAATTTCTCTCACCTGAGACATATTCACCATAGTGAATTATAATTTAGGAAGACCCTTTGAACCCATTTGAATTTTTTTTCGATCTAAAACTATTCTCAAAAAATTAATAAATACCAGTGTCTTGTTGGTACTGATAATTTTTTTATCCAGGAGTTACTGTTATGAATATCTCTCATTATGCATCAATTCAATCTGCTGCCAAAATAATGATTGAATTTCTCTCACCTGAGACATATTCAACCATAATGAATTATAATTTTGGAAGACCCTTTGAACCCCAATTGATTTATTATTATTTCTCAAACTATTCTCAGAAACTCATGAATAACTAATTAAAGGCTTGTATATACAGATCGTTTTATATCCAGCAGTGAATGACATATTTAACCAGGGTGAATCATAATTTAGGAAGACCCTTTGAACCCAATTTGATTTTTTATTCTTTCTCAAACTTTTTTTAGAAAATCATAAATATCTAATTAAAGGCTTGTATGTACAGATCGTTTTATATCCAGCAGTGAATGTCATGTAAATACTCTTGAAGGTGAATAGTCTTGGACATATATGCATACTGATTCAAACATTTATCCTTGAAACCTGTATTTTCAAAACATGTATTGAATGTAATATAGTACAGGTTCAAATTTTAAAAAATATTTATTTTGTTTTGTTGAACTACTTAAATGTGCAAGCTTAAACACTATCTGTTATCTTTTAACATTTTTTAATCAAAACAATTTATGAAATATGAGTGTGCTATTTTGAAAACAATACTTTCTTCCCTAAAAACAAATTGAACAAAGATTGATTCTGCAGATAATTTAGATTGTTAATTCAAACAAATAAACTATGATTAGAAACTATCAGAGCATGAAAAAATTACCAAATGGCTATCGGTGTATTCTAAATCAAGAAAAAAAAGTTAATCACAGCTTAAAGGGTTTTGTCATTGAATGGTGATGTGGCTCCCCCTTGTGGTTGTATACACATACAATAGAGAACACGTTTGTAATTGATTGAGTGATTGAGGTGTTTTTATTAACTGGCAACTAAAAAGTTGACTTTTTGTTTATTCTTAATCTAAATGTAATTTATAGTTTCCTAGTTAATAGTTTGTCAAGGAATTCTGCTCATCACAGTGGACTGATAGGCTTAAGGTCCTTGTTTTTTTGTGTTTCTTTATTGTAAGGGGGGAAAAACAGTAAAAGAAACAAAAATAAAAAAATAATTGGACAAAATAATTAAAGATGAAGTTTTTTTAGACGTTGTACAGGGTAACAGCTAATATTCAAATGTGTATTAACTCATCTGAGTGATGAAAATCTTACCGGACTCATTGTTTGAAACTATGAGTTTGACTTAAAGCTTGTCTCTATATTGACAGGGTATCTTATTAATATCTTTGCTATTTTATAACCATATAAGCCAAAAACAACAACACAATCACTCATGTCAGGAATTCAATTTAAAAATAAAGTTATAATGATATGCAGTATTTGTGTGTGTGGACCCATCCTTTTTTATGGAGTGTCAAGTCACACAAAGATTTGCTCAGTGAAAAAATGACATGGTATTATTGTATCTAAATCTTGGCCTTTTAATATTTCATATTCCTAAATCATTCAAATTGAAAAACAAGAGACATAATTTATAGTGAAACATTACTTTATTTGGATTGAAAGCTTATGTACACATTATTATCTTTAAACCGATAATTATAGGAATATAGAATAGCAAAAAGTAAAATATAAAATCTGTTTAGTAAATACAGTACATAGTAATAGGAAAAAAAAGTAAAAAGTAAAAAAAGAAAGAATTGCATATTTACTTTCATATTATTGTGATAATTAGTACACACAGTCGCTTGCAACAGCATAAAGTGTTCTGCTAAGAGCCATAAGTATGAGATGTTTTATACTCAATCAAATTTAATTTGAATACATGTATACAAAAAGTAATAAAAACATACAAAAAACAAGCAAACAAGTCAATAAAAATGGGAGTATGTAAGAAGAAAATTAAAATCTGTACATTATGTTGTATCCTCTACACCTCCACCACAATTAGTGATGTTTTTTGTTGTTAATGATATGCTATGGGGTGATCACTACACTAAATGTAGTGATACCCAACTATAGCTGGTGTTGGAGTTTTGTGAAGACAAAAAATAGGATCGCTAATTACATGGAATGTATTGGGACCAATAAATCTAGTGTTGATTCCATGTAAACACTTGATATTACACATAACACAAAACATCAGTAAAAGTCCAGGGTAATTATCTGAATACAAATTCGAATTTAAAAATATTATGTGTATACCTTACAAACCATGTTGCATTATCATTTATAGTGTTGTGGAATGGTCTGCCACAAGATCTAAGACAATTACAGACATTATCACTTTTCAAGTCTGGTTTAAAAACATATTTTTTCAATAAGGCGTATCCATAGACATTACATAATTATTTAAAGTTTGCATTTTATTTTATGTAAAGCGCCTTTGACCAGTTTCACTGCAAAAGGCGCTATATAAATCAATATATTATTATTATTATTTTAGTCTGATATAAGTATAACCCTTTAGGCCATTCCTATTGATCAATTGGTTAATGGATGAGACTGACCCATATATTTGTGGTTGATGTATTTATATTCTTAAACTTTTATATCAATTTGGCCAACCAAATCAAAAACTACATAGGTTTCAGTTTGAAAAAAAATCAATATTAATAGGTTATTTGAACACTAATTGTCTGACTTAAGTCTAATTTACATTGAGATAAGAATGAAAATCAAGAATCGACCGAAATAAATGTTGAGCCCAAAAAAATCCATCTTGAACTAATCAATTTGGAATAGCCTTTATAATATCAAATGGGTTTAACATCATAATTATACTTGTGAATGATAAACTAATGATTGTGTCACTGCATTACTATACTACAAGTTATCAATATTTGTTGTGTTAATTCTTCATCCGTTTCATAGCAACCACACAAATAACAAAGATGATGACCAGTATGATCACAGCTGCAGCAATTATTCCAGGAATTAGATACACGGACAATGAATCTGGAAGTACAAATGAAATCATGAAATTACATAATTATCTAATACTGTATTTTTGTTGTTAAAATCATAATGTTGTTCTTTTTTAAAGGAACATCTAGTCACTGTCAGAGACATTTATGTTATAAGTTGTGGGATCAATTATGAATTGAAAGAAATGGTAACTTTTTCGTTGCAGGTTCCAGTTTCAGCATATACAAATGCTATCCCTAAATTAGAATTTCAATTGTTCAATACAATAATCATCTAAATAACAACTCGCATTTGATAGTATTGTGTAAAACAAAAGGAAAATGAGGTTTTATTTTCATATTGATTATTTAAAGGGATAAACTTGGTCAAAAATGATTTTTTTAATAGTATTAATTAATTCCCTAATATAATCAGTTAAAACTCAAACTAAAAGTCAATTTTTATTTCTTGATCAAAATGTCTATATTTTCTTCTGAATTCTGAAAAATTGTAAACTCAAACCGTTTTTTCTATCTTCACACAGGACCTAGCTACTGAGCCTGTTTTACCCATAGATAGGTTTCAACTATTTATTTACCTTGTTCTTCATCATTCTCTTCTGGTTCCTTTGTTGTTCTTAATGTTGTTCTCATTGTTATGTTCTCACTCGGTTCATTTGTATAGTTCATTGGTTTGTCTGTGATAGATTCTAAAAAAGAATAGAAAGAAACATAGAGTTTGTTTTGTATAATATCTGATGTTAATTCCAATGAAAATGATACTCAGACATATTCTACTGCACACATTCTATGAAGCCAATCCAAATTAAGAATATTGAAGATGAATGTGGCCATCCCATTTTATCCTGATTATTGCTCTTGGTACGGCAAATCGAGCTAACATGGAATCCAGTCCGCTATCAAATATCAATTAAAGATCATTACATGGATGAAAAGGAAGACGGCGAAACTCACCGATGCAAGCAAAGAAATCCACTGATCCAGTTGTCAAAGTTGTCATTCCATCGGGACAAGGGAAACAGGAATCTTTGTTCAAATAGGGTTGAAAATGTCCAATTTCACATTTCTGGCAGCCACTAGGAGTCTTGTAGTATCCAACAATGCAAATTTCTATAAAAAGAAAAGAAACCTTACAATAATTACTTTTGCTGATGTTTTTGGTCTCATTGTAAATAGCAAAATAGCTACAGACACTACCAAACGTTTAAGAGCAATATTCCATGAAGGCAATATTCTTAAAGTATAGGTGGGACCAGCCATTTTTTAAATAATCATGTGGGTTGGTTCCGCTTGGAAAAAAAACAGATGAACCCACCCTTGATTGTATAATTCAAATTACAAGTAATTTATTTTTCAGTTGTTGTAATAAATTATATTTTGTTTCATTGGATAGAGATATTTTGCTTCTCACATTATTTCAGTCCCTAGACAACTAAATACAAGTAAACTGTTTTGTTTTGTTAACATTTGATTCTAAGATACATGCTTAAAAATAATACTATTCATCAATCCACAATTATTTTCTATAAATGTGAGATAAAATATCAACATCAATACAAATGTGCTACAGAATAGAAAAATCAAAACAAAAAGTATCCAAATTTGATAGAGATTAAAGACATTTAAGAATCCACTATAAATAAGAAATCAGCAATAATTAATCAAACTCTTAGTATACATTTTTAAAATTCATACCAGCACATTCATCAATATGTCTTGCTCCAGGATATTTAGTGCTCAGACCGTTAGGACAGGGAATACATGTATATTGTCCCTTTTCTGGTTGGTAGGTCCCTTCTTCACAAAGAAGACATGCATTGTCATCTTTGAATTGTCCACTGTCACACTGAACTAATAAGACAACATAAATCAAAAGTATATAAAAGATGGAACCAATTCTTAAGAGTTTGCGAAAATTTAATGTTGCATAAAAACCACTCACTCCAAAAATACAATGTATGTTATGCTCTATCAGTCCAGCACACCTAGTGCTTCTGTCACTATGTTTTACAAAAATGGCTCAAAGAAGCAGGGTTATTATGGTCATTTGCTAATGAAAGTTAGTGTAAGGAAAATGTATACTATTATATCATGTTACATGAGAATTATTTTGTTTTATCAAAAAACATAAAACAGTTTCAGCCATCTCTATCTCATGTTATTTTTGAATTGTATTGGTAATGCTTAAATATTAATCACCACAAATCTGTTCCAAAAAAACACCCCCATTGCAAGTGAAATCCCCTTGCGATTTGTATGCATGTGGGTCCACAGCTAGGACCTTGTCACCCACAGTCACATCAAAACCTCCACTGAAAGACTTGTTGTAGATAAGACTTCCAGCCTCTTCCAATTGGATCATTATTTTGACATACTGCTCCAAGGCTTCCTGTGAAAATTCTGGTAAGATAAAGATATACAAATGTATGTAAATATATCAATTATAAGAATTTATGACAATAAAAAACAATAATATCCTGTGCAATTTCCTATATACTATAGATTAGGATATAACTTTTTTAAGTTCTTGTCTACTTTAAATCAAAATGCTGCATTAGTATAACTAAAGAAAGTGAAATATTATCAATATGTGAAAACATCTACATATACAATGATGTAATTTGGTAGAAGATGCAGCATCAACATGCATGATTAAAGTAAAAGATACCAATTATATATATATTTTTTGCTATTTTTTCACCACACACCATTGGTCCAAGTTTTTTCAATAGTTTAATGGTCAAACCCAAAGGGGGTACTATACATTGCAAGATGGGGGGGGGGGGGGGCTGCAACCAATAATGGTTGGATGCTCATGAACATTTTCGAAGTATGCTTATTACATTCTCTTGTATTGTCCCCCAACTCTGATCAGACAAGATAGATTTCATTACTGCATGGCACTTATGATATCTCACATTTTAATAGAAACCTCCTTCTAATATTCAAAGATTTGAAAGTATGCATTTACCTGTGCTCCTCTTCTTTCTACCCGTATCCTTTGGCTTGACATTTATGTTCATTGCTCCTGTGTTGTTTTTATCACAAAGCAGATCCACATCATATGTACATCCTCCTTCTTTAACACAAGGGATATCATCTCCGAGTGTCTTGGCGTTGTTCAAAATGACTTGCTTTTCTGTTTCAAATTCACCTCCTTTGCAACCCAGATTATCATATTTCATCTCATATTTCAAAGAAACATCTTCTGGTATCTCTATTTCTGTAGGACAAAAACAAGTCAATAAACAAATGGTTTTGCAACATACATTCGAAATTATGTAATCTGAAATAAAGGCAATTCCAAAAAAATGGTTAGTCATTTTTCCTTTTATTTCGAAATGAGTGTTTTTGATGTGTGAGTAATCAAAAAAACCATCTACCTGTACAATGGGGAGTTTCATAAGTTTCAGCATCAAGATCCTGGTTAGGCCACAAAAAGAATGTTTCTGGTCCACATTGGTAGGTTCCATCAATAGGCAGACTTATAGCATAGCCATATTCACAGGAAATATTGCAATGTTTAGTATCATTGCTGTCCACAAAGCAATCAATGTTACCATTGACAGGACCAATAATGTCTGTACAGTCTGAATGCAAGAAAAGGTTATGAATTCATGTAAACAACATTAATGAACATTCATCACAGTGATAAATACAGAAATAAATCAGATTTGCAGTATCAATAAAACAGTGTGCACATATTATCACATGATACTGTCAGATGTATCAAAGATGTTAAACTTGTGAACCATAGTATACTGTCAGATGTTCTGATGTCTATTTTGGACCACTTTGTGACATGATTACGTCATCACACTGTGATGTCACCGTGCCCAAGGTAGATCAGGGTGGAAATCTTTCGTTGATGCCTTATACTCCAGTAGGATTGAAGATAATTAAGTAAGTAAGTAAGTGATGTCACCGTGACTTAACTAGCGATGACCCAAAAGACGTCACACAATGTATTTAGACATATCTTTGACCTATATTCTTTTTACTTTCTTGCCAAGGACCTGTTCTTGTTGTTTTGGTCGATTTTCTAGATAACCCTATTAGTTCCAAGTGGTTACGCTATGTTTTTCCTGAAATTATCTGTAAACATTTATGCAATATTGAATTCTTACTTCTGCAATCACCAAAGCTACAAACTTGGGTCTGTAAGTTGTCACCTTCGCACTCTTCTCCCTCATGTTCTGGTGTAGGATTGTTACACCATCTTGTTCTGAATTGTGTTCCATTGTCACATGACTGACTACAAGCTGACCATTCAGTCCAATTTCCCCATCTTCCATCAACTAAAAAATAAGATTTAGATTATTTTGTATTTTCTATGTCAATTATTCTAAACAATATAGCCTAATCAGATTAACCCAAACTGATTACTCTTAGACCACGTTGAAATGAATGTGACAATAACTATATAATGGATAATGATGGATGTAAACGACAGCATCTGACTTTACATTTACAGAAACAAACTACTCTGAAATAAAAAAGCATGATCGTAAAGTAAACATAACATAAAATGGAATAAACAATGACATTAAATTGTAAAATAACATTGCATGTTTGAAAACTGTTGCTGGCCTTTCAACATTTGTTTCTTCATTATTATTATATATTTGGTTAGAGTGTGACTAGTATTTGATTACTTTTACCTTTTACGTTCTCACACTTTACACCAGAGAAGCCATCTAAGCACATACAGCTATATGAGTCTCTACCGTCAACACAAGTTCCATTATTTTCACAGATATCGACTCCACAAAAAGAAATCTTTGTCTCACAAGATATTCCTGTATACCGTTCAGGACAGGTGCAGTGATAGCTGCTGCCATCTGTTGAGACATCACATGTACCATTGTTATGACAAGGGTCGGGGGAACATACTTTTTCGTCTGAAAAAATAATAAGAAGGGAATTCATTATAATAGTATCCAATATTTTATAATAGAGGTAAAAAGGAAGGTCTTGCTCAGGCATATAAGGCCTGTCAATGTTTCTGTTCCATTGAATAGGGAACCAACTATTTTAGAATTATGAGCCCTAAACCTGTATATGAGCACTAGTAAGTTCTGATATATGCACTATGGAGAGGTTACTAAGCAACCCTATATTATTTTCCTTATTCGGACGTTACAAATAATATCAGTTATTAATAAAGAGCTTCTGGTAGGTCAAACATTTATCCATTGTCATAGCTGCCAAAAACGTAAAAGTAATACCTTTGCAAGTTGAAGGTATACCCAATACTTCAAACATGTCATCATTCTGGATAATTTCATTCCATGGGAGTATATCTCCTTGTTCTTCATGATGGCATTGTAAACCTGTTGGGTCTGTAGTATTGTAACTGCTCCAGAGATTTATATTTGTCAGCCTCCCTAAAAAAAAATAAAGGAGAAAGGCAAGAATTAAGAAAATTATATATAAAAATAGGAAAATAACACTTTGAACTACATCTTATCTTATTATTGTGGCTTTTTTTGTGAGAGAGAAAAACTATAGTTTTAGGTTTCAGGACGGTTGGCAATAATCAAAGTTGTTATAATTAACAACCCTAAACCAATAACTCTCAATTGAAATGTTGCAAGTGAATTTAAACATCACTCTACTTGTACCCTATTTTTCATTTGTTTATGACTTGTACATTTTAGGGGATTCAACATTACAGCTAGAAGATCTTTTGAAAATAGTTATAAAATATGTCAAACGATCAATTGTCAACAAAAAATAATTTCTTAAGCTAATGCCGAACGGACTATACAATGGGCTTTTATGTGGGAAACCTACTTTTCGAGTGTAACTTTGTAATAGCTTATAAATTCAAATAATATGATCTTCAAATGTTGGCACCAGGCCTGAGATGAAAAAATGTGAATTTTATCAAATCGTAATACCTTTACAAACTTTCCCAAAAGATATCAAAATCTCATCAGGGAGCTGCAGTGATACACTTTCTGTAAGGATGAGGTCGCCATCTACATATAGTTGCATCTGACCTGTCCTGACATTGTAAGTTGTCCATAAAACAAACCAAGAATTTGACACCAGAGGGATAGGGGCATTGTATAAGTATCTGCAAACAAATAACATGATTCTCGAAATAAGAAACATTGATATAAACATAGCTTCAGTCTAAGGGCCCTTTGAAAATCAAAATTGTATGTTGAACAGGTTTTACCCTCATGAAATCGAGCTTTTATTATTATTTTTTATTATTATCATTATTATTATTATTATTGAAAAAATATATCTTTACTTAAATCAAGGAATATAAGATAAACAAGGATGATGTCAGCAGGTTCAACAGCAGCCCTTTCAAACAGTAGGATACACAATAATTATACACACCCATTAACATTGATATCAATTGATGTGTGCGTCAGGACCATGGAGAGTTTCGGAGTACCCCCATCGTTTGAATCATCTATTTCTATTAGAGTACATCCCTGTTCTCCAACTTTTGAGATTTTAGCCTTCATAGTTACAGCCAGTTCTTCTGTTATTGTCCCACCTAGTGTGACATTCAACTTTGGAGGTTTTGCTACAACAGGTGCAGGAAACACCAAATCCACAGCTATAGTTAAAGAAGAAGGTAATTATGTTATATTTCTTATCTATAGTCCAAAAGTAGATTTCCCATGTTATAGCTCATACGAAAGTCCCTTTAGAAATGTTTAAATTGATGTTGTTTTACAACCCTATAACTAATGACAAGTTTCTATTGTATAGTGTAATTTATAGAAATATATTGTTTCACTATAAATCATTTGAGTACTTTTTAAAAATCTTTAGACAATATTTTTAGAATTCTGTATTGATAAGCATAATAAAATTAAAGCAGAATTATTATACTGAATATGATTAAGAGAAATCTTATTTCTATGCTTTCTATTCTTCAATAAAAAAATAAAATAAATGGGCAAAATGTGTTACATTGTAGATGAAATGTATATTACTTTGGCACATGGTTCTTTCTTGGGACCCTTCACCCTCTGTGGTGTGTCCTGGCGGACATCTTATGCAACCTGATTGTCCATTACCGTTTTGATAAAATCCGACTGGACAGGGGACACATGGACTGAGAGTGGTCCTCGAGTAGGTACCGGGCTGACATAGTTCTGTGATGAATAATGGAGAAACATGTCGAAAATGATATATTCAACCATGTTTAAAATAATTTCAGTTTTTTATCCTTGTCGTGACAAATGGCTACTAGGTGCCAGGCTTTAAACAGCAGAACTAGAGATTAACTCATTGTATTATTAACAATTCAATGTCCAATACATATGAAAATAAACAATTAAATTATAAATACAATAATAGTAGTTATAATAATATCAATCTGGTAAAAGTCTACCTAAACATTCTTCTTTTGCGCGAGAGCCTTCTTCCAAAGTTGTATATCCTGGTTCACACTGTTTACAATCCGTCTGTCCTGAAACATCTTGGTAGGTAGCAACAGGACATTTCAGGCAGGTCTTTGTCTCGTTAGAATAGAAATGTCCTGATGGACATCCAACTATAAATAATCATTTTGACACATGAATCAACAAATAGTGACATACTAACAGACTTTAAAACTTAAAAAACATTGTAAGATCATTAATTTAGACATCAAAAGCATTTTTGAAGAAATTTGATTGTTCAATACAATTCTAAAAGCTGATTGATTTGAATTTTTTGAAAAAAAAAATACTGTATACCAAAATCCCTAAAAGCAAGTAATTTGATTACAAGGTGTCACTTCTACAATCATAGATTTTGTATTTCTGTCAACAGTGTACCTACCACATCTATATGAACCTCCTTGTGATGGAAATTTCCCTTCTTCACACTCTATTTCAATTTTACCGGGTTTTACATTTTCCCTGTCAATGATGACACCAGGACCCAAAGTAAATGTCCCATCCTTGACTTTACGAACAAATGTTCTATCAAGAAGATCCAAAAGCTCAAGGGCAAAGGCAGTGTCTCGTTTATAATGTTGTGGTTCAGTTTTGTACCCAGATATGACAATATCAAACTGAAACAGAGGTAAGGCAATTCTTAATTGATTATTTGGTCTATATCTGTATGTAAACTTAGTTGGCCATTTGTTATGATTGAGTATTTCTTTTGTGATTAATTTTGTTTTCTTGATCAAGTTTAGGAAACATAATTAAACTTTGTAGGCTTGCAAACATACACGTTTGGTTAGAAATATAAAACTCAAAAAAAAAAATCAGAACACTTCTCTTCTGTCCTCAGTTTTAATGTATTTTGCCGAATGTAGTCTGATTTATGTTGATGGGACAACATAAGATAATATAACAAAATCAAGTCAATTTCTATGCCAAAAAATCCATCCACCAACCTATCTGTTTTGAATGGCCTTAATACCAAAATAAAATCCGAATCTTTTGACAAAAAACAATCAATTGAAAGGGTTCTAATAATGCTCTTGGTACTCTTTTTTAATAATTTGAAAGCTAGTATTCTGGTAACAGGTAGAGAGCTTTATAGTAGGCTCCCTTAGGGGGATAAAGTGTTACATCTCTGACAAAAACGCGAAACTTGCAGGGATGGTACCTTGGGGTAAAAGATTAAGATTTGTCCAGA
>JAVSBT010023010.1:0-18701 GCA_033118115.1 Pharyngocirrus eroticus
TACATGCAAAATATCAACACAACAAAATGATAAATTATACAAACCTTCCCAGTCACTGAATCTACTCCATAGGTAATTGTTTCTTTTCCACCAACTATGACAGAGTCATCATTGAATCTAAAAGAAGAACTCAACAATGTGTCTGCAGTAAATGGCATTGCTTCAATCTCTTCTCCATCAAACTGATACAAACTGCCATCAAGGGATGGAATCAATCTAGAGGATATTCCATTTCTTCCATTGATCTAGAGACATGTAAAAAAAATAGTTAATGTCTTTTGCATACAATGTTGACAACATCTAGATGTCAAGTCTTGGGAAATGGAATAGATAGTATACAAAGAAATGACTTTTTCTCTTGGCAAGTGCCCTTTTTTATCATTGATACTTATGTAAGCTCAAAACAAAAATCGTGAACTCCTGTAACATGTATGAATTCTTTTCAGAAAAGAAGGGAATCAATATATGGAAACATTGTTGTAACTTAGAACCTCTCACTTCTTCATCTTGCAACACCAGAAAGCAATATTTAGCTACATAAAGATTCTATTCTTTGGCATAATCCTAATCCAAAAATGACAAATCCCATAATTTTACTACTAGTGAGGTTCATCACCTACCTCCAAAGAACTTATGCTGGATGACAATAATGGTCCCACACCAGCATCAACAGCCCATTCTAGAACTCCTTCTTTTTCAATATTTAAAGCAGAAACTTTACCATCTAGGGTTGACACAACCATAAGACGCAGACTGAAATAGAATATAGCAACATATGTCATGATGATCACTGATAAAAATTGCCATTGTAGTTGTAGAAGTAATGTGAGGGTGTGTATGGTGCCTTATAGTGATATGTATATCCCATCATAAATCCAATGAGACTCTTTTGAGTCCTTAAGTTACGCCTAAGTAATCATATAAGGAATTAAGATATATTCTCCAAATACTTATACTGTTATCAAAGATTACTACCCTTGTACATGATTTAAGATATAATCTCAAGATTGGCCCAAGGACAACTTACATCTTGCCAATTCTTACAACTTATGAAAAGATACAATAGTAGACCTGAACAGAAATAATCCTAAAAAGAAAATATACTATGCCTAGTGCTTTGGAGAAGGCCTTCAAGGGTTCTTCGGGTATATGGCATTAAGCAACTCTGGTGCTATCCATTACCCTTCCTTTTTCGCAAAAAAGTTTTGATAAAGGTTTAACTGTTCTAACAGATTATACATTGATGATGAAATTGATGGTTATATCCTACAAACGTGATGTAATCCGTGTTTATATTTTGTAGCTGTAGCTTACTACTAAACTCTAATGTAAACTTGCAAGAATGATTCAGAATCAGATTTAAAAGGTGTGTCAATTCTACCAATACTAACAGAGCTAAAGAGTGTCATGAAGCAAGAAACTGTCATTTTTTACATACTCGTCTGAATGGGTGGGCTGGTTATTATTGCTACCACATAGTGAAGGTCCTGAACCTTGCGCATTATCGTCACCTCCAACAACTGTCAAAAACGCCACTGAAGCAATGAGACAACACCATGTTACTGTACATACGTTAAGTTCTTTTCTTTCCATCGATGATGACTCACAAATGAAGGCTGAGAGCCTTCATACAGTATTATAAACTACATTTAAGTTCCACAGTTAGGCAAGTGCCATGTACACAGAATCGCATGTTTACGTTGGCTATGTCACATGATATTTTCCACACTTTTGGATTGGTAGCTAGAACGGATATGAGATCATACACAGACGTGGCCTAAGCAGACTGGTTCTGCATTCATAACAAGTGAGGTCATTTGAAACGGTCTAATAGGGTACTAACTGTCTAATTAATCCACCAGGGTGCAGCATAGTTCAATACACTCATCTCATTTGGCATATTAATAATGGGAAAGTACTGATTGAAAAAAAGTGGTCATAAAAATCTCATCACATATTTTGATTTACAAAATAAGGATCTCCTGAATTATCACAAATACATTTCTCAACTACAGGAATGGGAAAAGTATGAATGCTATTGCAAATGGCATCAATTCATCCCTATTTTACATACTATATTGAATGAATTATCAAATGATCTTTTAGTTGCAAGTAATTGGGAAAAAAAGAAGACAGACTCATTTTGTTTTTGTATTAAATAGTTTGTTTTTACTCACAATGAATCACACTTAAGCTAAATGTAGAACATTCTCTTCTATATATCACATTAAGAGTCTATCAATCACATTTTTATCACATTTCATTTGATTTTTCATACCTCTTTGTAGAACACTTAAAATGTTTAACAATGGTATATCCAGAACATTTCATTACATTAATTTTTTTAATAATTACATCCCCCAAAAACATTTCATTGAACTGTCAGTGAAACTGTAGATACATGTTTTGATTCACCTGAGGAAACTGATTGGGGTAAACCAAAGCATTTTTAACTCCCTCCATGTATTGTACAGTGCTTCAAAATTGGAATCAAACATGAATCACATATACATAAGCAGCACAAGAAAAAAAGTATAAGAACAAAGCATGTTTGTTAAAATGTGTTTAAAATGAACGTTGTATCACTACAAAATCCTAACTACCAATTTAACTTAACACACATTGTACTTTAAGTTATGAACATTGGCCCTTATTTCTAGACAATACATTTCAACATTGTTTACTTTGAAAAAGGAGGCATTGAATACGAAACACAAATCACTGGCATGGTGTGTTTTTATGATTTGATATGTCCTTAGCCTATATCTTAATAGTCTTGTTAAATTTTTCATGTTACATTATAAGAAATCTACTTCAAATAAAATAAGAGTGAATAAAAGAGGAAAACCCTACGGTACATAATCATTCTTAAATACAGAAAAAAAGCGATTAGTTGATACAAAGATTTTACCAAGAGTAGATAATACTCTTTACATATGAACACTGGAAAATCTGGTATTTTCTAATCATTCCATGAATGAGTATTGCAAAGTCATTTCATTGATTGGCAAACACAGTAGAGTCTCAAAAGTACATACAGTATAGCAGAGCATAAGTTACAACCAGGAAAATTTACAAATACACTGTACACTTGGGATTTCTATGGTAATAAACTGTACAATTTACGGGGTCTAAAAAATGATTCCATATAATCCATACCCTGCATAAAGAAACATGTTTATATTTCATTACTTCAAGAACAAAACAGATTAAGTACAGATAAAACACCTAACAGAAAGACTAGGTATTGCAAGATGGCATCTAATTAATACCAAGCCAATGGCTGATGAGAACACTGACATTTTCTGTCTGTATAAGTTGATTTTTGCTAAAACTTTATTCCTTTCTCCTTCATATGATTTTCCACAGCTCTCTGTACACTCTGCAAGTAATAATAAGAAGAGATAGACATTTGTTTAATCAAAATAAGATTAAAATATGTAAAAATGAAAAAGCACACTGATCTAGATCTTAATTCATGGCCATACATGTCTAATACTGAACAATAACTGTTCTACCATACACCTTTGAGTTATCTTTTACTTGTTTGCAGTAGCCTGAATTCAATATCTATCATGATAGAAAAGCATACTGTTTGTTTGGAAAGTCATACCATGTTCAAATTGATTATTTAAAAAAAAGAATTAATAAATTACCAGTATGATATAAGATTATTCTAAAGTTTGGACTTTTTATTCCTTTAAAAAGTATCTTTTTGCAACAGTTTGCTAATATTTAATCAAATAAAACACAAACAAAAAAATGGCTTGATCATAGAGCATTTTAAAGTATTCAAGATCAAACATTGTGAAAATATATAAACTTGGCAACAATAACATCCTAAAAACACAAACACTTATCAAGAAAATTACAACCAAAATTGTCCTATGCATGATGCCTTACTCTGTCTTCTATGAGCAACTTACATTTGGGCGCAATAGCTTTAGCTTTTGCTTTTTCAATTTCTGGACCAAGATTTTTTTCTTCAATTCTTTCTTCTATCAATTTTGTAATAGTCTAGGAGATTTGTACAATTCATTATGAAATTAAACAGCTTGTTCATTGAATATCTGAGTGATATGAAAATATAATTAATGTATGTATGTCTGATAGAAAAAGACTTACCCGCCGTTCCATTGATACTGCCATATCATAGGCTGTTTTACCATACTGTAAATAATTAGAAAACATTCATTAATCAAACTGTATGAATGAAATCATCTAGATAAAAATATCTAAAACTGTATATTGAAAAAGAACTATCCAAACACAAAAATCATACTTCATAACGTCAGTCAATTTTATTCTGAAGTAGTTACTATATCAACGTGTCAGGATTAAGAACACGTAACTTAATGACACCAAATCATGAGTTAGTGTTCTTAATCTTGACATGTCGATATACAAACATATACATTGATTTTGAAGGGGGGGAAAGGGGGTCAAATCATATTTCTTAATTTTGGCCATGCAATACTAGTAGGCATCAAAGGCTGAAATCTCAACTTACATCATTTACTACTGTAAGATCAGCACCCTTTTCCAGCAAGACTTCCACTAGTTGTTGATGTCCATTGACTACTGCAATCATGAGTGGACTTTTTCCATCTTTATCTGTCTTGTTAATTGAAGCTCCTAATCTGAGGACTAATTTTGCAACATCCTTATTTCCACCAACTGCGGCTGAATTGAAAAAAATATAAATAAAAATACTTTATACACAAAAAGAAAAATTGAAGTTATTACTAATATTATGTATTTCAATAAAAACAAGAAAATGCACAATTAGGTACTTTGCCAGTAACCAATTTAGGTACTGGACCAATGAACTAAACCGTTTTTGTACAATGTTAAAATAGTATCTGATTCGCCAGGAATTCTCAAATTTTAGTAATTTCCCAAACAAACAAGCTATCAAGTCTGGTGGCCAAAAAAAATCTAAATTGATTTCCAATTAATTACCAATTCTTAAAAGTGGTGTCCATCCATTGAGATCAATAACCTCTATATCTGCACCATCTTCCACCATCCACTCAATAAGGTCTAAGTTAGCCCCATCCATGGCCCAGTGCAATGCCGCTGAACCTCCTTTGTCTTTGACCTCATATTTGGCCCCGTGGTGCCTTAATTCTTTTGCTGACTGAATTTTTCCTGCATAGGCAGCTAACATAAGACTATGATAATAGAAAGAAAAATACATGTATTGCACTTTTGAAAACTTGGCTTCACAATAACTTTTATTCATTGATCTAAAATCAAATGGGAAAAATTACATTTGATCCTTTGCTTTGTATTGTGCAATGTTTGATAATGAATTAAGGCTTTTCTTTTAGCAAATAGACCATTCTTTCTTTCTTCCATGATATGAATCAATTTTGCATTACTGTTTGCACACATTAGGTAAATAAGAAACTGGCAGCAAAGATCAAGTGCCCTATCAATATTAAACCATTAGTGTTGTCACTATAAGTTTGACAAACAGCAGGTAAAGTTGTACCTTTCATGTGTATTTGTACAGGAATATGACCAAAAATTTCATGATAATCTTGATAAGAACGACCAAGGATCAATCAAACTAACAAAGCTATATCAAGTACACTGTCAAATCAAAAAGTCATAAAAAATGAGGAAGTCAAATACTAGGCTTTACAAGCATGCTGTAAATTCATACCTTTTGTTTACTTTCACTTTGATATGCATTATTATAGAGTAACAACATATCAAATGTTCTATCATGAAATCATGTTACAATGTCTCAGAGCTAAGTGAACAACTCAACATCATGAACAATATTTTCTTCATTATTAGATTCATAATAAGTCCCATAAATGGAAAGAGTCTTGATAACAGTAATTACTCTAAACATATTTTGATATGCAATATAAATTACAATGCAGGTAAAGATTCACTTTACTGTTATATGGGACAATGAAACATTGCCACATAAATCTTTACTTGTCTTCAAATAGAAGGAAAAGGAGGCAAGGTCTAGTCTCATATCACTTAGGTATAATGCTGGAGAACTACAGGGTCCAACATACATGTACATGTAGGAGTCAAGTTTAAAGTCCCCAACAGCTATAGGACCCTCAGATGTAAGTTATTTAGCTGTCCCATAGAGTGTTTATCTTTGGAAAGTGGTTTCTATTTTACAATTTACTTTCCCTTCGTGAAATGAAATGAATGCTGGTTCACATATTTACTTCATTTTTTACATGATATATGGCAATACGCTGTCACACATGTAATCAAAATGCTCTCTCCAAAAAATGTATATTGTAAATATACTGTAATACATTTCAAATTCATCAAATTGATTACTCTGCCTTCTATAATTGTCTCCTTCACAGCTCTGTTGGTTTGAAAATCTCACTATTGATTAATTGAAAAGACAAAGTAAAAAGGAAATTAATTGTATACATAAATCCCTACCTGGTTTTCCCTGCTTCATTTTGTAGATTGACATCTGCACCATATCTGACTAGACAATCAATGAAACTGAAATTGGAAAATATCAATAACTGATAGATTTTCCACCATTCCAAATACCAGTAAACACTAAAGTTTATTCTTCCCAAGTCAATGTTTAGACATTTGATTGACTTTAAAAATCTTTAATATTTACCAATATTTTAAAATCTCTATTGGGAATAGGGGAAGAATAATTTACAACATTGGCTATATCATTACATTCAAAATCTCTTTTATTGACATCTACATACAAAACAAGTGTAAAGTTTTCCTTCCTCCACAAATATTTAAATTGTATTCATTTGTCACATAGTATAGGGTACACTTACTCTATGTAACCTTTTTGTGCTGCTTGCATCAGAGGACTGAACCCATATTTATCTGGTGTGTCTACTTGAGTGTCCCTAGAAATAAAAGACAGTTTTAACATCAATATGTTTCTAAACACATTGTTTTAAGTTGTTACAGAAAGTCCCAATGGAATTCTAAAAGATCAATGCTCTTTTGCTTATTAGTGGGCGCTTTCTAAGCATTCAGGGTATACATGTACATGTATATTGTTTTGTTCCATAATATCTTTACATAAATTATTTTGTGTCCGTCTCGAACGGAAATTAAAAATATAATAGCAGCAATGTATTTTTTTTTTAGAAAAATCAATTCATGAACAACATCTGAAGAAAAGGGATAAAATGGACATATAAAAAGTATAGTTGAAAAAGATCACATGCCATAGAGACATAAAAGATATATATGGTTAGAACTAGATGGATTACAAGAACTTGTATGAGAAAAATTGTAAAATAAGAAGCGAAAAAAATACAATGATAAAGAAAGAAAGTTATATCAAAAAGAGTATTTTGTGTTTTATTGATGAAGCCTGTTATAAGTATAAGTTTGCATCGTTCATAATTTCGTTTGAAAAGGAATCCAAAATTCAATCCTTCAATGAATATCAATTTTATGAGTTAAAAGTGTATACAACAAAATGTGTAATCATTATGTGTGTTAAAACAATAAAAAAGAGTTGCTTTACAGGTTTTTGTTAACAATTCATGTTTGTTGCTTGCAGAGAAATTATTTCTTACAATAACAAAATAGTAATATGAAACTTTAAAAGAACATTCATATTTGATAATCCATGCCTTGACCAAAAAAAGATATATTCTTTAACAAAGTACATGTTCATTTAAATAGGAGTCTTTTGTCGTGCATAAAGGCATGCCAAATGTACCATATAACCATCCATTTCCCCAGAGAAAGGGTGGATGTTGTATTGGTAATGGTAAAATTCTTGTTGTAAACTCCTATTTAATTTTTTGGAAACAACATCAAACAATATCCAATAGGAAGAAAAAGATAAATTTATTACAAAAAGCAGCTTAAATTGTTCAATTTATGCCTAGGAATCCCTTAAATTGATACCTGATATCTCTGCAAATAAACAGAACACAGAACAAGACAAGATATTATTGAAAACAGCTTAAATCAAACAATCAACAAGGGATCGTGTGGATTAGAGGGGTGGCGAGGGTCATCTTTGGGGGAGGAAACACATCAGTCACACCAAATCACATTACATAATGAGTATATGTACATGTAGACAGGGTATGAAAATAAGCACTGTTTTCTTAGCCTATGAGTCACAAAATATCTTCATGAATCACCCCAATATATGACAAATCTTTGATTATGAAATAAAACAAATCCGATCCTTGGAAACAAGACTAACTAATTTGTTCCATTTCATATGCAACAGAATTGCCAACACAACAAGGGATCATTTTGAACTTTCTGTGAGCAATAATTCATGGATATCTATGTATATACATGTATATTAATATTTGAAACTAGCCCACCACATCTCTTGGCTTTTATAAGCCAAAATCAATTGTTTTTCACACAGGTTCCAAACAAAAATAAAGTTATTCTAGTATGAATTACTTAAATGCAATGGTGGAATACTTTGTTATCAACCATGATTTTCTTGGTAAGGGAATCAATTTCTGGTCCCATTCAAGCAGGAATAGTTGGAGAATAAGATATGAGGGAAGCCCCAGGACCTGTATTGATACATGCAGAGGTTTCAATAATTTATAAGGTTTACTATATAAAGACTCTGAAAAAAGAATCGGTCATCCAACACAAAAAAAATTATACACACAATTAAGAAAATACAAGTCCAGCACAAGTACCAACACCCAACACAGTTACAAACAATTAAATCTTCTGAAGGCATCAGCCAATCAGCACAGGATAATATCATAAAGTGGGATATTCCAATAACAATTACTGGTATATTTTTCATCATAATTGGGTATATGCAATGGAATTAGGAGCTTTCAGACAATTAAAATTTACAATCATTCTATTCAACAAATTAATTAATTACAATTTAACAAATTGATCAATTATAATTAAGAGTTATGTTCAAAATATTCTTTAAATTATTTAAAAAGGCTCTGTTGATATGTATGCCTTGATTGTCCTATTCCAAATGAAAATGACCCCTAAATCTTGCTAGCTAATGTTTTGTCTTCTCATATCAGTTATAATATTTCAGGAATTTTTTTTATTAAACCTTACTAATGCCTCTGACATGCTGCTTAGATGTTAAAGCAAGGAATATCCCCTAGCTGGAATTAACATTGATATTACTAAAGTGAGATGTGCAATTACAATAATATGTACATTTATTTTCACCAGAATGAAAATAGAGTTCTATGACATAGTCTTCAATTTCTGACAAACCAGCAAGTTTCGTTGCAGGAGACCACCTGGTTAAAAGGCTCAATGGTCTCAAATTCTATGCCATACTAAAGCTACAAATAATTTTCCATTAGCCTTAGGCCAATCCAAATTGATTAGTTGTTCGATGGACTTTTGATATCAAAATTGAGCCAGTCAGCTGTTTATTTTTAAAGATTTATTTTACATAAAAGCAATGGAAAGGAGTGAGTATTCTGATTTTTATTGAGTATGCATGAATATCTTGTATCGTGCAAATGAAAGTTCTATTTCCAACAGACAATGTATATTTACAAGCCTGCATAGTTTTTGTTGATTTTGTTGCCTAAATTTGAAAATAAAATAAAAATCATCAATCACAAAAAATTGGGTGGTCACATCTATCAACAATCTTTTCAATTTGGAATGACCTTACAAGAATAATGTTTGAATTATGGCTTTTGTCAATATTACTGTTTCATAAATACTGAAAATTATATAAGTGATATAGTGTGTTACAGATTTATTCATTAAATTTTGAATTAATTTGTCATTAAATACAAATACTTGCACAGCATAGCATAGCATAGAATTTTGAGCCTATTCAGGCTGTAAATGTACCACCATTCAAGTCTCCAGCTAATGCTACCCTCACAATTGCTCTTACGTACGTCGTACAAACAATCCTTAGACATGAAAATAGTCCAAGAATCGTTTGTAGGCGTTCGTAAGAGATAAATGAAAACTGTACGTACAACCTTTATGAATTTTCCCTTCTACAAAAAATGCAGGATGTTTTTTTTTATAATTTATAATTCATAATTTATCGGAATGGTTATATGGCCATAGTTACTTCTCAGTTCTCCATCACAATTAATAACTTTATCGCAGCATAATGTCTACATGTTGTTTTTGCCACCTTCATTCAGTGTTTGCCACTATGGAACTTTAGGAAAAGGACAACTTGACTTGTCATAGAATTCTATTTACAGTGTATTGGCAGCTGGTATAGTGTATGAATTAGGTATTACCATTTTGATTTATTATTTATTATCGTCACATAATATTACTTCACAGGAAATAAATGCAAACATATAGCTTCATACTCTACCCTTATTTTTGCTATTATGTACAACACTGTCTTAATGATTGCATTTATTTTCTGTACAAATATTACGCATTGATCTAGACTACATATATAACATCACAGCCATTTTAAGAAGGCTACCATTGCTACATACCTCATCTTGCTGAAGGTAAAAAAACAAACAATGTTACCTCTAAGGTAAAGAAACAGTGAGGGAACCATCTTTGCAAAGTGTGGCCAAATTATTCTAATAGTGTACAATGTGAAAATTGACAATAAAGTGAGAATACAGGGTAGGCTATAAGGGTTTTTTCCCAGGACAATCAATTTATCCATGACTTTTTTGCAGGACATTTACATAACTTTTATGGTTGCTTCTGAGATTGGTTGGTAAAGCTAAATCTATTAGGTTAATTTCAATGACAAAAATATCAAGTTCATCGTCTTGAAGACATTACATGACTTGGTAGATATTTCTTTTACTATTACAGGAAATGGGGCCTAGGGGTCTACTGCTAATGGTATGATATTGAAACCCAAAATGTATCATAAAATGTGCACACTTACCCACTTTCTAGTACACCTTCTAATTTGGCAAGATCTTGCATGATAATTGCTTTATGTAGATGGTCTCCAGTCAAAGGTTCTTCTGTAAATATGAAATAAAAATGAACATTCTGACTTTTGCAACATTAGAAACAAATGGTGTGATTCCAGCTTCTCTTGATATATAATAGCAAAATCAGGATTCTTGGTTGACAATCAATGTTTTTAACTAAAGTTTTGGGGTTGTTGTTTTTTTCAACTTTATTTGCATAAAATATGTAATGAAAAATAACTTGCTTAATGTTGTTTCTGAAACTTCTGCACTCCATTCACTTGGCCCATTTGCATTTACAAACTTTAATCTGTAAGCGTATGTAGTCCATGGGTCCAAGTCGCTACAAGCATACTTTTTTGCATAGCCACTGAAACAGAAAAAAATACAGATGTATCAAAACCCCAGACATCTCTGTGAAGGGAATAAGGAATGTAGAGGAAGGATTTGGCACAATTACATTGATGTGTAAGAGTTTCATATGATTTTCAAAATGTCTGTAAGTCTGTTTTCTCAAATTTGTCAATCTGGATGCGATCTACCTTAGTCACTGATTTCAAAATGTTATTGGCATGGCGTTCATCTTTCTCTATAATAGCCTTTTATACAAGAAACCCTACCAGTTTAGATTGTCTCCAGTGGGAAAATATTAGGGCAGATTGGCAACGCCTGTCGATATTTAGATGAATAAAGGAAACAATATTTTTAAAGAATAAAGCCTACATCCTGACAAAGATTTGGTTTCAGGAGTTGCTCACATAACAAAACAAATCATTGATTTCAACAATGGCTGCCAATCTCTTACATTAGAGTTGAGACAGCCTATATAGCCTGATACCAAACACAAGAAAAACTGAATACAATTTTATATTTGTTGTTTCGAACTTGTCATATTCATATTTCTGTAAAGACATATCATGTGGCATGAATAGTTTCATGAGCAAACATTTCGATTCTATCATTTTCGTTTTGTTTAAGAGGTCATTATAACAATAATAATAATAGTAATAATAGACTTTATTTCCTTTCATTATACAATAAGACAATGAAAATGGAAAAACACAAAAAAACCAGTTTATTGCATAGTTTGGTATGCAATAATCCATTCCCTGTATCCTTTCGTAATACACTCACATTTCTAAGATATCAGACAGAAGGCTTAAACTTTACTGAATGGCAAAAATGACATAATACCCAATTTACAGGTTGACTTCTACATTTAGTTATTCATTGTATTGTAAAGAACACTTTTCTATAAGTAATTGCCATCTCAAAACATGACCTTGATCCCTTGAAATATGACTATAAAAATTATGCAAAATTGAAACAGCTTAAGTCGATAATGAGAACTTCTAGGGGGGGATCAGTTGACTAAATCTTTCTTAATGGTGAATTGTTGAAATAGCTCTACTCAATACTATTTTAGCTACCACCATCCTGTTTAAACATGTTGGTATCTATAAGACTATTACATGTACCAATTAAAGATACAGACCAAAAAGATTTTGTCTTTTCTGTCAAACTTTAGCTTTGGTGTAATCTTTGACAAACTTTTCATAAAAATGATCCCCCTCTGACAATTTTAATACTACTTTGCTTTTCAAGGTTGTAGTGTTTGTTTTAGTTTAGGTAAATAAAAAATATAGATTTTATACATTTCCCATGATATGAAATAACATGAATACAAGAATAGACTCCTACAACTAACTGCATTGCTATATAGGGACTAAAAAAAATCAAAAGTGGTTTGATAATATGTTTTGGCTGAGTATTGATGTCATCACAGCCATGATTAAAAATTCAAAGTCTTCATTAAAAATTTACCATAGAGAGTGAGATCAACCAAAAGTGTATACAATGTTATGTATCAAATTATTTATCGAACTGATCGTATGTACAGCTAAACCAAGAAGTTTAAAGTGGTTTTTTCTTGATGCTGTCCAGTCAAAATGACATAGTTTACTGTTTGGAAGTTATTTTGAAACAGGGAATGAAACGAGACGGGCGCTAGTACTCCCGCGCCTGTTAATCCTCCTGTGAAAAATTCCAAGAGCGCTATGTATAGCACTGAATGTCTTTTTTTAAGTATATGTGCACTTTCATTTATCAAGTGCTAGATTGAATGACTTCTCAGTGTGCAAAAAGTAAGTTTTCCCTGAGAATACTACACTATATTAATGATGTTTCATGGTAACATGTATGTTTACCGACTCCCTATAAAATGTGGCTCCCGCGGATTATGTGGCGGGAGCTACTATGGCTCCCGTGGATTCTGCTCGTTTCATTCCCTGTTGAAAGGGTAATATTTCCATACTACATACACCATATTGAGCTGAATCAGGTTAAATCCTCTACAAATATTATCAAGTCATAAATGAGAAATGATGTTTTATGGTGCCTTGAAATAATCACTGGCAACCACAGAGCCATTAAGAAACAACACTCAATATTTGAAGAGATTCTCAGAAACATGATGCAACTAGGTAAAGCAAAAAAGGGAAGTATTGTGTTCATATTTTGACAATATCTTGATTGTCCTATCTATAAGGCAATGATCAATGTTTCTTAGAAACCATATAGCAGCCATGTCTCAAACAATTGGTTCAAGTGATCTTGTTAGATTCACTATTTTTAAAATAAGAAAAACAAAACAAATCATGCTTTATTGATCAAGAATGTAAGGATTTTCCTGGGTTTCTTTAGATGTGTCATGATCACACAAATGATCACCTTCAACCCAAAAGTACTAATTTAAAAAGGTAAACATTTGTCAGTACCAAGTCACTTTATTTGGTAGGGGTTATCAATAATTTCTAGACAGCAATGTTTAAAGACTGAACTCCACTTTTGTATTTTTTGCAATCTGACCAAAGTTTAAATTAGTATCATGTACAAAATTAATTATACTCAAACATAACTCTATTTACATAATTGAAATATCAAGAAACCATATACTAGCACTGTTATTACTAGATGCTTTAAGTTTGTCTTTGTCATAAAAATCAATTCATTTTTTTAGCTGCAGGAGGTATAGCATGGAATTGTTTTATCGAGTTAAGATAATCCTTTTGAAACATACTGTGATACTTATACAAAAAGTTCTTGTTAATCTATGATCACATCAATGGCTATAAGTATTTGGACTATCAAAAACTTCAGAAAGATAAACTGTCACAATAAATGTGTGAATATATAGATGCGAGATGATATCCCCCCCCACCTCACCCTCAAGAGAAAAAAAGGGAGCCAGAGTAAGTGCTGATTGTTGCTTTTTCATGGAAAGCATATAAAATGTTATCTTTAAGAATTATGTACTATTGGAAATCTATGGTTTATCTTGCAGTCTATTCATTTCTCAAGTATAGTCAATGATCCTGAACCAAAATAAAGTATTGTACAGCTACAATGGTGTGTTCCATGCATGGAAATAACATAATGATAATCACACTCTAAAATTGAATGGAATGGTTTTATACATATGCGGCAGATCAATGTCCATTTGAACCACTTAAGTTGTCTTTTGTCAGTTCCATATTTCAAACTTTTCACTACATTTCGGACTGCTATAGATTTATGCATGCATGGCTTGACAGTTGTGAACTGCTCTTTATCAATCGATACATATTACTAGACACTTTGCATACTTTGGAACTGTACTGAAAGTAAACCTTTAAGACCATTCCTTTTGCATTACCTTACTTAAAAGCTTCAAATAAACTTCCTAGAATAGGATCAATTCAATCCTCTTTTTACTTTAACCTTACAAAGAGTGATACTAAACTATCGCTCATGTAATTTACACCTCTTTAGCCCTCCTCTCCCCTCTTAACATTGCACTAAAGTATGTGTGTTATTTTTCAAATTATACTTCTTTCTATGAAATCCTTTTAGATAATGACAAAAGCAAGCCTCATTAAGTTTGATTTTGTTCATGCATGTATAAACTCATAGATATTTCATAAAAACAGGCAGAGTAAATCATATATAATACAAGGATTTATGCCTTTCAAAGTGCTAATCAAAGGAAGCTACTATATTACAATTGTATTCAACAAAGTACAATTGAAGAAAGTGCTAGTAGCCTAGTAGGGATTAATATTGATATGTATTACAGAACAGTGAGCAATTTTCAGTTTACAATGATATTACGTCAATCACAATTTTTCTAATGACCTCATAAGTGGCAAATGCTTATAGAAAAAGTAAAATTTGAAAGATGCTTATTTCTCTACACCTAGTGCCATAAATACATTTATAATTGTGCGATGCTACATGTTATTCTATTTTGGGTGTTTTTTTTCCTGTCCTAACTGATCAAATTTTAACAAAGGGTACATTTTTATAGCTCCTATGTTTAAAATGTGTAATCACATTTCTATAGATGTGATTGACAAGTGTTCAAGCTGCACAGTAAAGTTAATAAGACATTTTTGAATAAAAGGGTTATCAATTTCTTTGCCATTACTTTGTGAAATTATTAGACTGGTTAGACAAGAGTCTACTCTTACATGTCCCATGAAAAGTAATAATAACAAGACCATTTTAGACTAGTAATTTAATACACATAATTGGGATATTCTAGAAATATTTGCAAATGTGTAACCAATATGTCTATCAATTTCTTTTGTATTTCATGTCTACATGAATAAGGAATTATGAGCCTTTGTATTTGTCCACCTATTTATTTTTGTTATGCAAAGTATCAATTCATACTTTTAAGTCTTTGCATGAACAAAACAGCACATGTGTTATTGAAGATATTCAGATATGACAAATATTCTAAAAATTGAGGTAGCTACTTTCAACAGCTGAGACTCTTTTTCAATTCATGTGATTTTTAGGCAAAAATAGCTGTACAATAAAGTCAGAAATACTATTCTATAAGTAATCATTATTAAATAGAAGCCACAACAAAATAATCATATCTGATTACTTGTATAAATTTACCAAGATGAGATAGCTTCTATGCTTAGAGATCTATTTTCAAAATACACATGTGTGTGGTGTCAGCTAAAAGACTTTTCTAAAGATCAGATGGCTTAACCAATTCTGTCATTGAATGATTAGGTTTCTATAATTGAAAAAAATCTAAAGAGTTGGTTTTAACTATTGTAATATACTCTAAACTGGAAATGCATAAAGGGAAATGCCATCTAAATATTAGTGTTCGCTTAATCAACCCTATAAATGACTTGTCCTCTACAATCTTGAGAGTTCAATATTTTCACAAAAACTGGTATTTGATCTGCTGAGTGTAAAGATGTTATAAGAAAAGTTAGCAAACATATCCTACAAAAGCTCAGTGGAACTGATTATATGACAAAGAATACTGGCTTTCCTTGCATATTTCAATGACAAGACATGTTTGTTAACTTATATATTTACTCCAAACCCTAAATAACGCTTTTATAAAAATATCACATCTGCACAGATATGTTGGCAATCTTGCAAGTGGAGAAATGACAATTATTTTCAAACCATAGATAGTACCTGGATAACTGATCAATATTATTTAATAAAAAGCATTTTAATACTAGCTGTCTTTACACTAATATTTGCTTTTGGTTTCTTGGTTTCCAATTCTATATAGCCCTTTTCTTTCTCAATAACAACAATTCAGGGTGTATATTACTTAGGGAGCCTAGGGACTACCATCAAGTCAGTTTTACTCTCAAAAAATACAAAGCAGTGAGCTCAGACAACTTCCATCTTCAAGGTGGACTTTATTTCATGTATTCATCATTGTGGATGAGATTGCAAATATACTTCAAAGTTCAAAATTATATCTGAAAATTCTTCTATGAATAAACGTTTCATTACAAGACTGAAAATAGCCACTTACTTATAAATGTTAGCCCAGCCCCCTTGTTTGTCTTGTTGCTGAAGAGTGACTTTTATTCTTGCGTCTCCTGTACTTGTTTGTACTTTGTCCAATGCTTCCTCCCACTGTAGTTCTAAGGAATGGTGGGTGACATTGCTGATCACAGGAGGTGATGGTCTTGGAGGAGCTTTATTGAATAAACATTGAAGAGCTTTATGAAATGAGATTTTTCCAGGTAAACTAGCTGTCTACTTTTAATATTATATTTGTGTGGAAAACAAAAATTAACTTTTGATTAAGTAATCTTTCAAAAAATATCAGTCAGAATTTCTGAAGTTCGCTTTCAATAATTTTGGGTTCTAACAATAACATTATTTTAATGATATAATTTGTATATACTTCAATTCAGTAATCGTTGCATAGAAAAAGGCAATAGGTTAATCAAAATGTATAAACCCTCCTCATGCACATAATTTAAGATAATGAAAACTAAAAGTTTCACCAAAACACTTATAAAGTTGGGTTTGAAACCTATATATAAATATGATAGAAATTCGAGCCTTGGTCTGGGGGGAGAAAACATTAAACAAGTTGATTACCAAAATGTAATTAGTTTTAACCATGCGTTTCAAAAATACTACTGTAATCTACAATACAAACATTCCGCTATGTAATTCGAAGATAAAGTGAACTGAATCGATGAGACAATGTTTGTGATTAACTCGGTGAACATGCTGAGAATACACTATATAAATTCAGTTTCAACTTTCATTCAATGATTCATGCTTATTCTAGTCTTGATAAGGAGTTATTCAAACTTTTCGAAAGAAGTTATCTTATCTTGCGCCAAGACAAAAATGTTTCTTCTGCAATTGAATCAAATCCCTTACCTGTCATTATTTGGATAAACTTGTCGTTTGTTAAAAAATCGTTTCCCTGTGTTTCTTGCTACTTCCAGACACTTAGTCAGTAGTTGTTGATCAACATGATTTAGCAGAAGACACTTCATTCAACATGGCCGCGCATAGTTAGCAACCAATCACAACGTAGTTTTTCATTCGTACAGCAACAGTGTTGCCGTCTGTACATTTAGTTCTGGTAGCTCTCGTTGCACAGTTTTGGTCACTTGTTAGTAAAATTGGAGAAGGGTAATGAATCTAATGATCCCAGATTCCCAAAGTTATATTCCAAGTAGTATTTCTAGGGTTAATTTGTATCATTTTTTAAACAAGTATATTCTTTTGCCTGAAAAAAACACACGGTTTTTGGTAGGTTATAATTATTATATATTTTATATATAATATTGCATTTATGCTATATGACTTCTAAATGAGTCTATTGTTTTAAGCAATATTTCAAGCTTTTAACGATTTAAAGTGTTTATTTGAAGTTTAAAATATTTCAACTATTTTTTTAACAAACCCTCAAATTACATATTTATCAATTTGACATCAAAATATTGGCCCTTCAAGTATAATTTATACATCCAAAATGTATCAATCTATTTGATGATCTTATAAAACTTATGTTTCTCATCATTTTTATATGTAATGGTATCACTTAGATATATTTGTGCACTGGAAACTTGAAAAATTATAATTATATAATTATTTTCTAAAATATGGCCTTTTTTCCAATGTCTTTTGAGGGACAGGGAATACTATCTTTTCATATACTATGTTTAATGTCTATAAAGATTT
Organism: Pharyngocirrus eroticus; assembly: GCA_033118115.1. Taxonomy (NCBI): domain Eukaryota; kingdom Metazoa; phylum Annelida; class Polychaeta; family Saccocirridae; genus Pharyngocirrus; species Pharyngocirrus eroticus. Next base: position 18,405 of record JAVSBT010023010.1, read on the forward strand.
GGAAGATTGTCGCAGTTGGCCCTTTTGAGATATAGATCTCACAAATTAGTGTACGACAATGAAATATTTCCTTGTTTTCTCACATTTGACTGAATTTATTTCAACATCCTTTATTCTAAATTATATTTATAGCTAGATAGAGAGTCACCAGATTCATCTCATTGAGCAGTCTTGGATAGTTCTCCTTTTTACCACTAGATGACACTAAGAGTATGTAAGCTCAGGGGTCAGTTTTAATTACGAACTTAAGTCTGAGCAAATATCTCAAGCTTAATTTAACTCCTTTACTGGTGATTT
>JAVSBT010023121.1:0-18699 GCA_033118115.1 Pharyngocirrus eroticus
AGAAAGATACAAAAATGGACCAAATTTTGACCATTTATCAAAAATGCCAAAATTTGGTCAATTATTTTTTCTATCAGAAGCTAATAAAATATATTGCAATCGACATAAAAAATCTGTCGACCTTATGTGGGATTCGAAACCTACGACCTTGGGATTGCTACAATGGTGGATAATTTAAATGAACAAATAAATCCTGAATTTGTCATAGGTTCAAATCCCACATAAGGTCGACAGATTTTTTTCTGTCGATTGCAATATAGGTTAATACCCTGGTGTTACTCACCCTTACTTGAATTTGGTCAATTTTTTAATTTTCTCCATAGTAATTACATACAATTATTCAGGATTCACATTCTAAATCTTTCAAAGGGAGTTATAGACAATAGTGAACAGGCATCCAACAAATCTTGGTTGCTGATGAACCATATGAATCATTTTACATAGAATGGATCAACAGAATCAGGTTACTGATATGGTCAACTAATATATATATGAATTATAATTTGATGATCGAAAAGTAAGACAATGATTCATTAAAAAATATGTTCATTTCTATATATAAGATTTATGTGTAGAATATTTCTTGTTTCTAATACTTAATTTGAAAAATAAATCAATGTGGGAAGGTTTCACTTCAATGGCTTATTGAAAACATGTTCTTCTCTTTTAAATAGTTGCACAGTAGCCTTTATTAGACAACCTATTAATTTTACCACTACCTGCAATCATGAATCTTCAATACTACTAGGGAGATTAGGGTAGAACTGGATCTAACTTTCAAGTACAAAACATTTGAAATATTTCTATTTACTAATCGCACCAATGTTTTTTCAAAAGATTAATTTAATCAGATTTAGATTCTCCAATAAAATCAAGACTTCCTAGCCATGCAGACAATGAGATTAAGAAATTATCCATTGATGCTTTTAGATACACATACATGCAGAAGAAAATGAATTTTCTGAATTACAGGTCATCAATGCTTAATCTGTTTTTTCATTTATTTTGCTAAAAGGCCATTCATAAGTAATGAGACAAGAGGTATTTAATGTCATGTGTCCTAGTTATGTTTATTCTCAGAGGTGAGATTAATCAATAAGATATTCTACTTTCTGAAGTAGATATTTTCAAAGGGATTATAATGTTTACAAAATGAATTGGAGATAATATATCAGGAATTTGGTCGTAATCGTTTTTGATTTGAGGCCAAAGTGATAGATATCACATAAGCACTATATAAGTTTTGCTTATCAATACATGATTGGTACATACTTTGCCAAGGAAAATATCAAAATATATATGTGTATGTGTATATAATCATTACATATATGAGTGACTATAGTGCACATGGGACGTAATGCAAGGATGGACTCTGATTGTAACATAGAGAAAAGAAACAGTTGGCATAGAAAGCCTTCAAAATTTATCAGCAAGTGAATTTTACAATATTGACAAAGGCTTTCAATAATATGAGGGGACATTGGCAAACACTCTGTGGATTTAAAGAGTGGACACAACTATTGAAATGGGCATTCCATAACATGTTTAAATTATTTCCTATATTGGGCATCAAGACACCTTAATAGAACTAAACAGTAGAAGGATATCTAATGAAAGGATCAAATTGGATATTTCCATGACATAGATACTTCAACTATAACCTAAGAGCATTCAGAAAGTTTCTGTTTTGACAGGTAGTTAAAATCAATTTGATATATGGACCTAATCATAAAAGTTCTAATATGGAAAGATCGTAAAGCTATAGTTCAGATTATTCAAATTCAACATTTGTGTTTGAGAAGTGGTGTGGATCAATGGTACAGAATCATATATCTTGGTTTATCAAGGATCCTGTTTCGGATTTTACGTTTTGCATAGTTTGTTTTATTTAGGAGATAATAGTTGCTTAAAATCTAATGCTTTTTTGAATATCAAATCATGAAATTGACGGATCAATGTTTCAAAATGCTGTCACTCTTGGCATGACAGTCTGGAATGTACCACAACACAAGAATATATATGGTCATCAAATTCTTCAACATGTCTAGTCGGTGGATTTATCCTCTAGCATTTTAATGGATTATCTGTATATGGAGTTTGTTCTCTTATATTTGATTTTATGATTTAAAATTGGATTACCATGGGTGAAGCTGACTTTGAGACCATTGGAAGATTCTTACAAAGTTTAGAAAAAGTGGCAGAGACTGAAAAAGTGGTGAGACATAGTTTTGTCATATTTTGCACATAGCCTATACTACATACATGTATATCTTTATGATTAAAAAGCACCTCTGGTGGCAATAAAACTATAAGGCAGTTTTGGTAACATTGCTTGAACAATCAGTGTCATATCAAAAGTAATAATTATACTTCTATGTAAATAAATATATGATACAGTGTTCCAACATTTGGCATGAGTATTGTATTTGGCATATTACAACATGTACAAATTGACATTTAAGATCATTTTTATTGACACCAGTATTATTACCTGCACTTAATGTCATATGAATAATGTTAGCCTCAGGAATTGACCTTTAAAATGTGTTGATTTGTGGGGGGTTTTCCATGTGAAGGGATGTGTGTCCATTGAGGGTTATTTTTGTGGTAGGATTTCATTTTTATGAATTCTTTGTGTTTATTCAGTATATCACAATTATATTGCCTTAATTAAATCATATTCTTTGTACACATACATGTGTTTTTTTAAAAATATTTTCGCAGTGTTTCGGGGTGGGTGGGGGGGTGGGGGGATATTTCCATTTCGCTCTATAACCCACCCCCTATTTATGAAAAGAAATATCATTAGATTTATTTTCACCACAAGGTAGAGCTGCCTACCTCGAATATAACTGATAGTTTGTCAATCAAAGCCTTTTAATCTTGTGACGTCATGTCGCAGGCGGGTTGTGTGTGTGTATCATATAGGATTTGAACTTCAGAAGTTAGCTACTTGGATTTGTTAAGTTGTCATGGTTTATAATGCTTTCCTCTCCGAATTTGAGAGAAAAGATGGAAAACCCATCAGCAGTAAGTACATTTTCTCATAATCTGCATATTTTGCCCAGTTGAGCAAAATATTGAAACTAAAAAGATAGTTTTACACTCAAAAGTGATCGTATTTTGATATCAGTGGCTTCAATCAACATCTGAACTTGAGCGATATTGGATATTGCATATAGCTGCCTTTTTAAAAACAACTTAGTGTTGAGTCCTTTAAAAATGAAATAATTATCAATCGTCGTTAAAAGTGATTTCGGTCAACAGGATAGATTTTGACATTTGACAGAGCATTTACTAAACATTGTGAAACATAGTCATAGACAATGTTAAACTCTCAACTTTTAAGACATCGTCATCGACTATCTTGTCAACCATACCTTGGTAACTTGAATGATGTCGTACACACCAAAAGGTTATCAATTCAAATGACTGAAGATATTTTGAAAAAAAAATAGTCAATCGGTTTGCTAGTATTGATATTGAAACAATCTGATTACACAGTGTCAGGTATTAACCGCTATTATTGTATGTTTTGTTTCTTCTGCCTTAAACTGGATAAATTCTTTAAAGTTTAAGAATGTTTTGTATATCACTATATATGCTGTCAAGTATATGGTACCCAAAGTCACCAAGTCAAATTGCCATGATTAGTATCATTTTAAGTAGTATAAGAAAAAAAAAGAATTAAGATTTTGATTCTAAATGTTTGAAGTTGTTTATTGTAAGTCGAAGTTGGTTCATCTTCGTATTAAATCAAAACGAATTTTAAAGTGGAAGTAATATATTGTTTTTTGAAATTTTAATTCTTGTATAAATGAGGTTGGTCATCAAAATGCATTTCACAATAGTCTAGAATAATCCATGGAACAGGTTGTAGAGGAGAATTTTATTTGAAAAGTTATACCTCGGTCTTCTCTAAACAAAAATACAAAATATTAGGTTATGATAGAAAAAAGGAGGCTACTTAGTATTGCCTGTATCATCATCAGTGGATTTTTAAAAAAATTCTACGGTATGAATTTGAAAGCAAAACTTAAAATGTGATAAGTTAAAGAGACTGGTTGTAAATTCCAGTGTTTGTTTATGTTCAAGGATCAGTTACCAGTCTTTGCATAATGATACCCAACCAACCAAGTTCACTGTGAAGATGATTCCCAATGAATTTGATGTCTAGCATAGCTAGCAAATGATTGCCCATTGATGAACCTGCCATATGAAAGTTATCATCCCATATTTATCATACCTTCATGAAAGAAGGTGTTCCCTGTAGTTGCAGGAATCTCTTGTTATCGAATGAAGCTAAACTCTAGTCAAGATTTAGATAGCCATTTCCCTGTGGAATTATCCGTAATCATGATCCTAGGTTTAGTGCGCCTTGGTGAGACAGCCATGTAGATAAGACTGGAACTTGGAAGCTAATGTTCTGCAAAATTTCCTGATTCACTTTTTTGGATTCTTTTGACACTGAGCTGTTTTAAGTGCATTCTTGCTATTTAAACTGCAGCTTGTGTAGATTTTGTTACTGAATAAATTTCATTAAACATTTTGTATAATTATGATATACTGTCGATATAAAGAAAAGTGGCCATACTACTAGTATTTGTATTCTTCTTGTGACCAATGCTGCTCATTTTATACTATTACACATTTGATATTTAGTTTTATGTAAGCATTTGATATGGTATCATAGGTATTTGAATGAGATAAAAGTTACTGCAGGGCAGTGATCAGTTCAGGCACCAGACTGTTGAACCAAACTGTTTTAGCCCAACTTTAAGTATTGTCTGGTCGGTTAGATATAATTAATGTACTAATTAACATGCCCTGGGATGTGGTAGCCCCCCCCAAAAAAATCTGTATTGATGGCTGTTCGGTTAATCATAGATTTTTTTCATTAGAGAATGATTAGTATATACATGATTTTAATAATAATAATAATACACTCAATTTCTAAAGGGCTAAATAAACATTTTGTACATTTTCTCTTGAAAAGATTTAATTTGATGAGACTGTTTTCATCAAAGACCTGACCACATGATGCTTTACTTTGTAATTGGTACCAACTTGTGGTTGGGTTACCATCAGTGTTCCTTACAACCAACTTGAGGAAAGAGATACCACAAAATAGTTGACATTATCATCTTATAGTGCCCCAGGGGCAAAGAGGAAATTGTTATATTTGACCAATAATTATGCTAGTCTTACATGTAGATTTTATATTTTGTGTTGATAGATGCATGTCAATTTGATCAGGATGTAGAATGATTGATCTTTAAATGAACAGCATCAGCTCAACTTTTGAACTCTTCAGACCCTCAACTATTGACGATTTAGTAGTAATAGCATCTTCACTGGTTGACTGAAATTCTTACTGCATTTAAAACTGTACAGTCACAGTTCAAACAAGTACTTTTCTGTTGTGACTTTGTAACTTTGTTGTATGTCATAAGAAATAGTTGAGACCTACTGATTGCATAGTGTACTCAGGTGCATGTATTGTGTTCATGAAACTTTTACAAAGTGCAAAAGCAATAAAATTTGACAGCAAATAACCCATAACGGTATACAGGTAGGGAAACCTGGCAATTTTGATAGCCTTTGTCCCTATTCTCATAACCGTACTTATTGGTGTTTAAAATTTGTTTATTCACCTTTTTGTATTTATATTGATAATAAAAAGTAAATATGGTATTGTCTATATTTTTTAAAAGAATTAACCTGCTACCCTTGAAAAAAGTTATTTTTTTGTTCGGTGGTATCATGTTTGTTCTTTCATGATACCCTCCATGGGATTATATATATTTTTTATTTTTTTTCTAGCGTTTGTAGTGGTTTTCTCTCATGTAGCTGGGTTATTCAGTAAATATTGTTCATAGTTGTGAATAACACCAGAATGTTATTTTTTTAATGTATTTATAATAGATGTCAAGAGTGCATGTACATGTATGTTATTTTGTTTGCATTTGCTTTTTTCTTTCATGATAACTAGAATAGCTTGGAAGCAATGATTCTTATTTTACAACAGTTAAAAGTGGCAATATATTATCTTTATTGCAGACGTGTATGCATTCTTCTCTTGTGCGTGAATTTGAAAGTGAAATGATTATTAGGATTTAGATTTTTCAATATTCAGAATGCAGTTATTATAGCAATGACTAACAGTGGTTTATTGTTGATGGGATACCAAACACACCAATTGAACTCAACATAGATATTCTAAATTTGATTGTAAACCCATGCATCTTTTGTTAAGTGGAAGAAAGTGAGACAAATATACATCTTATGGAAAAGCTATACCTTTGTACTTCAATTTCAAAGTCATTCATCTTGAAATCGTATGAAAAGTACCCTCAGAAACCCTTTAGTTTACAAACAGATAGGGTCTTTAGGGGGTGAAATATTGTGTGTATTCAATAACATGTAGATGTTCTAATATCAAGAGTACTCTTGTGGAATTCTTTGAAACCCCCTTTTGTAGAGAAATCTAATAAAGTTTGAAGTATTACCATTGAACTTCATGCCTTGCTTTATTTCAAAATCTCATCAGCTTTAACATGAAAAGTATGTTTTGAAGATGCTTACATGTTTAATAGTACTTAAGGATGGATTTTTTGAACTTATTGCCAGTTTAGAAATAGCGTGTTGTAATAAAGTGAAAATAAAAGTGCTTTTCCTCGCAACAAGAAAGAACTTTTGAAACTCCTAGTCCAGAGGTAGGCAAATAAGTTCAAGGCAAACCAAAGGCAAGAAGCTATAAACTCTGAATATAAAATGCGGGTTTAAACTGAAATATACGCTATTGTTATTACCCTAAAGTTTGAACAAAACATTTAATTTTTTGTTTTAATCTATTCAATGTGGCATAACTAAATATTTTATGCAAAAGCATATAATAAACGTTGTTTTTTTAATTTTCAGAGCCCTCTCTTGGGTCAGGATACTGAGAAAGGGAAACCATGTAATAGATGTGGTGACCAATGTCCAGGTTTTTCTGCCCATTACTGGAGGTGAGTGACATTTTTCGATTGGATTAAAATAATCGTCTTCAAATTATTCGATGTATACCTAATTGACTTGAATACTGTGCATAACATTATGTCCAAGTATTTTTGCTGTTGATTTGTCTTACTCAGTGCATCAAATTATATTATCTTTGGGTTTTTGGTACTCTGATTTAAGTCTTTTTACTCAAGACAGATGTGTTTTAATTCCACTTGTTTCTTTTATAATACTAGAATCCATACAAATTTTCTCTTTTTGTTGTATTTGCACTAAATGTAGATGCTTTTGTACATACATTTCTACATGATTCAAGGGATACAATAACAATGAATATGATAACTGGTACAGTTTTATGACTGTTGGTATTCACCTTAAGAAAATTATGAATAGAAAGTTGGGGGCTTTTATGGTTTGTTTGTTTAATTTAACATATTTCTTTTTATAATTGGATACTTGTAAGTTTTTGGATTTTTTTTGTTGGTCTGAGTATTTGAAGTATTTAGTTGCAAAGCCATGTGCAATAGTTACTTTCTGGCAACTGGAAAAAGGTGAAAATAAACAAACCCCACTCATCTACAAGTTTATTGTAGTAGAAAAACTTTTTTCCTGAAATGATTACTGGTGTTGACGTCAAATTTCTCATAACCTTTAAGGTTGTTCATGCTGGTGCCTTAAGTAGAATCTTTGACCTTGCTAACACCTTAAGATAAGCATGCTGTGTTTGCAATAGGTTTGAATCCTGGCCTTCGAAATTGAAAATTAATATCAAACTCAGGTTGTCCTGAAATAAGTTAGAGATTATTTCAGGGAATGTTTATTTTTGATTACATTATTTATAGATATTGCTTGTGTAGTTCTAGCTGGCAGCCATATTGGTTGCACTGGTTTTCCAAATGTGATTGCTGAACTTGGGGTTGCACCTTCACTTTAATGCCCAAAAAACAACTAAAACATGTAAAAAAAACAGCCTGGATTTTAAGAGCAAGTACTACATACTGTTCTGATACTGTTGCTCTTTGGCTGAGCCTGAAAAATAAGGGAAGTTTGGTTTTGGCTTAGACTCAAGGCCAATCAGGCTGGGGCTTATGCTTGGTTTCTGCAGCAGCTAGTACAAGCACTTTAACTTGTAGCCATGTTTAGCTGCTTCAGGACAAAGTGCTAGTCATGGAAAATTGCTTTCCCAAACCTATGCAGGGACCTTAAGAATCTTTCTCAAAGACATACACCCTTACTCTCAACCCAAGCTGGTTGGCTCACTGTGAGCTACTTTAACCCATGTAGTATAGGAAAAAGACTTCCAGATGTTTGGGTTGAGAGTAAGGGTGCATAGTCCTGAGGCAAGACCAGGGATAAAACCCCAACCCTATGATCATTAGCTAAGTTCTTTACAAATGTGTAACAGTAGACCTTATAGATATCACTTTACTTTTGGAGTAGACGGAACACTTAAAGATTTGTAGAAGTCATGTTGTAATTAATTATATAAAAAGGAGCATTTTACTTGAAATTTTGAATAAGTTGTTGGTACTTGAATGAATTAGTCAGTATGGTTGCATATATTACATTTGGTTTCAAGATGTTATCCTGGAAATACTATCAAAATCACAACAAATCCTGGGAGTGGTGAGCGAGTTAGTTGCCATAGTAATCAGTAGGCCTGAATGCATTTAACACCTTTTTTAAGACTATTCCACATATGAAATTTCATGCCTGAATAGTTATGGATTTGGAATCTGAAGTCTGATAGTTTGAATAGTGGAAGGGTTTTGAAATCATTCAAGTTGGATTTAAATTTAAGAATGATATTCATAACTAGCTGAGTCATGACTCATCCCATTACCATGTTTAGATTGAAGATTGAAGTACTGTGATAAATCTACTTTAATCTTCCTCAAACTACTGCAACCTTCAATTTAATTTATGTACTGGCTTGTTTTTTTATGATAATATGCATTACACAGAAAATACAAACCAGTAAAATAATATGATTTTTGATAACCAATTAGAAGGTTTATAATTTCTTGTTTGATATGGTAGTAAAGAATAAAAGGATTACTTTGGAAAATTAGCTTAAAACAGTATCAATTGTCGATTTGGTCCACCCTGCAGTCTTAAACTTAACATTTTCAAACCAATGCATGGATATAAAGCAAAATATTCTGATATATAGTTAGTTGATCATTAAGTTTCATATTGCATTTACTACAATCTAACTTCGATTTTTTTATGTTGTAGTAAAAGCGCAACTGCTTGATGAGTAGCAATGCGGGGACTCTTGTGGAGAAATTTCAGCAAATTAGCAGGAAATTCACTGCATGTGCAATGCCCAATATATTAATGAATAAACATATTGAGAGGGTTTAAACTATTGGCATTCTGATTCACAATGGTACACATTTTTTTTTGAACAAGTTTCTTTTGGAATCTTTCATTCTGAAGTGACTGTAAAGCCAAATACCATTGATTGTCCTTTGGAATTTAGAAATCTCTTAATGCACCATATGGGAAAGATTTTGGGAAGCTGCCTTTCTATAGATTGTATACATGTATATCGATGATGGTTTTGACTTGGGTTTTCTGTAAAAACATGTTCTTCTTCCAACGTCTATTCATCACATTGACAGTTTGTTTCTTGTTTATTAGAAATTGATCCTTATAATCAATGACTTTGATTTTTCGAGTGGCTTGTAGATCCCTAGCTTCCCCTTTCTCTAGTTTTATGCTTCCTTTTCAAGCTGTTGAAAAGTTATATTGACTTTCCTTGTTACTCCAACAACTTCTAATGCTATAATTCAATTTCAGAGAAAGCTACTTTGTAGTGCTACAACACTTCAACATTGAAGATTACGCGCAAAAAAAAATGGTTAAGTTTTTTTCTTTCCTCCATTGTGTAAGCAGTAATAAATTTGATATTGGTAACAGCAATTGAATTTCACTGAACTTTTATGAGTATTTAGGTACTACATTGATCTCTAGAGGATTTTTTGTGTCAAAAATAAGATATAAAAGAGAAAAAAATCCTTTGAGTTAGATAATTGGTAGTCTATACATTGGTAGTCTAGACCATCAAACTAGGTATTTTTTGGGTATCTTTTGAAATATCCCAAGGGTTGGTACTGAAAGTTTTGAAGCAGTTTTATCATTTGTTTAAAAAATATTTCACTACAATTTCATTACTTTTGAAACAAACTGGAGTCCCACTTCAGTTTGCCAAGTTGGTGTACTTGTTTTTTTGGTTCGGCTCCAATGTATGTAAAAAAAAGTCTTGTTTCATTGTAATAAAAAAATAGAATCCATTTCCTCGTATACACAAAACATAGCTATTAAAGTTGCTTGTTATTGAAATGGTAATATAAAAGCAAAAATAATTCTGTCTTTTACTCGAATGCAGTGATATCTTCAATTTTCTAGTATACTACTTTCACTAGTACTTATTCATTATACACTCTTGGGGAAAAAGGTATTATAAATCACACCCTTTACTTAAATCATGGCAATTGGTCCTTTGCTAAATAAAATGTTTAGAAAGAATGTTTATAATACATCATGAAAATGATACTTGAAACTGTTTTATGACTTCAAATCCAGATTCAGTGAACAGCACAAAGATTACTACTCAAATGTTTGATGGCTAAAAATTTCCTGTAGGCTCTGCTCTGGTGAGCAAACTGAATCCAATACACTTAAATTTGAATTGTGCCTGAGGAGAATTCAGTTAAAACATGCACACCACCCCACACAACACTATATACCTGTATGGCCAGACATAAGGGGTGGTATATTGTAATTTAATGGGATTTGTTCATTTCATGTCATGAAGTGATATACTAAAAATGTCTGTGACATTTTTTTTTGCATATAAATTTATATAGGAATTGTCTTTTGATTCTTTTGTTTCAAGTCAGTGTGACTTTTCAAAGCAGTATTTTATTGAATTTGATACCTGCTTGATGTAAAAATTGACAGGTTTCCAATATCTGTCAGATGGTGGATTGGTCTGGGCAAAAAAAATCAACTTTTAATGATTATTTAAGGAAGAGGAATTGGTATTGAAGTTCTAAATTCCCATACTCGTACTATATATAGGGAGAGAAACGTATAAAGCTTTAACTCAATTCTGACTTAAGCAAGGTCCCATTTCTTGTCCATCAGATATTTTTTGATTTTTTTTAAATTGTTGTACCTGTTAAGTTTTTTATTCTGAAAAAAAGGAAAAAGAAGAATTTTATTAGAGCCAAATAGAATTATTTTGTTACTATTTATTGTCTGAAATTTTCATCTAACCCCATATTTTCACACAGTAGAATGCTAGTGGTAAACAAAACTAACTAAAAAAAACGAAACCTACCTCGTTGTCACAGATGGACAAAACCATTATGGTAATACCCCCAGAATTGGTTGCAATTCAAAAAAGCTTAGAGAAGTTAAAGCTTATTGCATGCAATGGTAAATCATTGGTCATTGCGCCATTCAGCAATGCCTTGTAGAATGTCTAATACAATTACTGCCTCATTCTGTTTGACTGTTAATCATGTCTTTAGGCATAATGCACTGATTTGGATAAGAGGATGATCTCTATTTGTCTCATAAATAACCCTTCCTGGAATTATTTCTGTGAAATATTGACCTAATTATGAACTACAGGCATTTCCCTCATGCCAAATCAAGTTAAACTTAATCAATTTAATCTCATTAAGACTCATAAAATCAATTTTGTTTATTTTTTGTGTCGTTTTCAATTGTTCACAGCCAAGAAAGCAATTCTAATTTGCCTTAAAATCAAAATGATACAACACAAGTCAACTTATGATTACAGGAACAGAAAACACCATTATATATATATCATAGTTATCTGAAGGTAAAGAATCAAAATATTAAGTGTTGATCATTATAATGGTAGACCTTCATGCAAATATTAGCAAATGTTTGTCATCAAATCCCAAAATTCTGAGAAGTTGCATTATTAGAAAAAAATAGTTGAACATTCAAATTCTGGAGCACAGAACAGGCAAACATTTAAGCTGCAGACCCAATAAAAATGACCTTTAAATGTCTTCAGTTTTGGAAGATGGCAATAGTGGTTTAATATATCAATAGGGCAACTTCAGTAGAACTACAAAGAGAGATTTAAAAAAAAAATTAGCCATGGACCTAGTTTAAGAGACCTCGAAATATCATATAATTTTAGATAATGGCTATGGTGTTAATTCATAACCGTACAAGGCAAAAAACACAAGTGGTTTAATGTCTTAGGTTATAAATGGACAAAAAGTCCTGTAAATTACAGTGTAATGCTTCCTTGGCATTGTTTTATTAACAACTTAATTACACACAGTTTCTTTTGTCTTAACAATGTGTTAGCTTCCTAGAAATTCACACAGAACCACATGTCCAGTTTGTTATCACTGTGGGGTGTATAGATATTGCACTGTTAAGACAGTGCTGGAACAAAATAAGAAGACCAACTCAGCATGGGTAGTTTAAGGCTTTCATCAAGGGACCTCTAAAGGTTGTTAATTATTGGATTTTAAAGGGTGTCATCAATAAGACCAAAAAGCAAAGTGTGGCTCATAACAATGCAAAATTCCCACGCATGTGGCATTTAAAATGTTGGGGGGAAAATAATCTAATTGTAGAATTCTTTTGATTGCGGTCTGTTTCTTTTATTGAAAGTCTTTTGGGAACATCTGTTATCACACACATGTAGATAGTGTGCTTTGATACCTTTGCTCTTTTTGAAATGACCTTTGACCTACTTATCTAAGGAATAATTCCAGATTAACCATTTGGTATCATTTGTTGGTCAGTACATGAAATATGTAATTATCTGATATCTAATCAGTAATGTACTTCTAAAGAAGTATTGCCTTGATATATGCCTTAACGTGTACAGCTTTACCCATGCATTGTCCTCTAACCATTGCAAGCTTGCCATTAATGTGTACGGCAACTTTGGAACCAATGATCGAATTTAATATGCTGACTGCATAGTATAACTATATTTGAACAGACCAGCTAGTAGAAAATATTGGTAAAAGTGTGTAGGAAAATAGATGGTAACATATCCATTTCTTGAATATAGTAAATTGCGTCAATATAGCTGTAATATTCTTGTAATATTAGAAAATGTTTTTTCTAGTTAAGGAAACAATGCAATATTTTGTGGAAGTGAACTTTTCAAAATGTACAGTAAGGTGTCTTTGTCTACATTTTAATAAAATCAAATAATTCCTCAAAAGACACCACTAAAGTAAGAGTCCCCCCTCCCAGGAATTCTCATTAGGAAAGTTTTGTCCAATATTATAAATGTTGTATTGTATGCAGTCAGATTAGGAACATAAAGGCATACATTTAACCCGGGTAATATAATTTGCACTAGAATAGCTCCAAAAATGAGAAGATTGAACATGTATAATTGCTGACTATAGATTCAAAAGGTAATTTAAATATCACTAATGTGATGATTATAGTACAGTGATATTTGAACTCATTCCAAAGCATTTAAATGCTTCTATTGAGAAGCTTGAGCTGTCTAGAGGGTGTTTACAATTTGCACTTAATGCAAATTAGATGATCATGACCTTTTACTGTTGATCATTCAAATGAAAAAAAAAGACACTGTCTTGAATTGCTCCTCCCCATTTTAATGGTAGCTCTTGTGTACAAATAAGTTGCTTTGGTTTTTACCAAAGAAATGAAAAAAATCTACACAGTTTGAAGTTTCAATAAGTGTAAATGCTTGTCTCTCTTAAATTTTAGCCCAAGGCAAAAATCTCTTCCAAAGCTTTTGTTGAAGTCTTCAAAATGAAGGTCAAAGGTGCGGAGGACAGACCATGATCTGATTAACAACACCTTTTTTGTAGTTCTTTGTGAGATTGAATAAAAGTCTTGATCTTGTGTTAGAGTAGAACCATAAAATAGCAAATATTGGTAATAAAGAAAAATTTAGAACCTATCAAAAGTAGTGCGTGTGGCTTTGACAGTATTATTAGATGTGTCAAGAGAAGTTAAAGGATTTCTTTGCAAAGTATTTTTAAGAGCTCTCTATCATTTCTTTATTGCTTGAGGGGATGAATGCATTTAAGAACTTGGTTGAAGTTCAAGAATATTCTCTAATATATGAAGACCCATGTATACAATAGCCTACTTTCATAGACAAATGTGTGTCAGATTAATGTAATATTGATGGCATTTTAATATGATGTTTATTTGTGCAATACTTTGGATGCCTATGTTAAAATTTTAAGTTTTCAAGATGGTCGTTTTTTCACACAGGTGGACAAAAATCGACAATATACACATAGTGATATTTGCACTTCATGTTCAGTAGAAAAGGCTTGTCTTATTTGCTCACAAACACTGGGACCATTTTCAAGGAGTGGCTGACAGGACTTGAGACAATATTGTGGGATCTAGGGAAGCATTCAGGAAGGTATTGAATATGGATTTTAAGACCTAATAAAAAAATGAATGACTGTCAATGATAAATGGTGTGTGAGCATACAACAGATCTGACTCATATTTACACTGGGTCTAGCTTATTTGAAAAGAAAATCTTTCTTGCTTGTTTGGTAAATTTCTATAAAGGAAATTGACTTTATATAATTAACGAGATAGTGATTTCTGTAGGTGAAAATGAAAAAAACACTTTGAGAAGTAGGCTAGCTTACTTGTTACTAAAAATGAAAGGAGTTTGTACCTGGAAAAAAAGTGATTTGTTGATGTGCATAAGTAGAATGTTGACAAGTTAAAGAAAGGGCATCAGGAATACTATGCTTATCTAACAAGCATATGATATATATGTTTGCATGGAGATTTCAATGCTGTCAGAGGGTTAAAATATATTGTTTGGTGAAAAAAAAACATGGATGTCTGAATTGAAGACCTGAAAAAATGAAGGTCTTTGATACAGAAATGTGACCATGTCTGATAAAAAAAAAATAGTAAGTAAACAATGATCAGCCCAAGTAATTAGAGAATCCCTGTACTGTACAGCCTGTGGGTGATACTAGAACAATGTTTTCCTCTATATCTGATTCAATTTGGAATGTAATTGTGTATACCTTTCCATGAGTGAAATGGCCAACTTTATAAAGTGTGATGATTTAAAGCACACAAACACAGGTGCAAGGGATACCTGATTGAGATTTTGTTATTCCACAACATTCCTCTTCATGATTTCTTGTAATTACCTGGTAATTTTGCCAATGAATATTGTTTATTTTCCCTGTCAGTCATCCTATAGCTAGTAAACTAAATGCTCTGTACCCCAATCCTGCCTTGTGGTTAATGGACATTAATATCATAACCACCAGTGACTGAGTAATGGTTATTTGTTATTTTTCCTGGTAGGTATTATATTTATATGGCAGATATTTGGACAGAGATTTGAAGCATAAGTATATAAGAGCAATAGATTCTGTTTTAGGCATTAGTATATTGGCTACTTGTAGAGTAATTTTATCTGGGTATGTTAATGCAATGAACACAGATCACTCAAATTGAACTCTGATAAAACCAAAGAAAATTATATGAGGAGAGATCTTTGGCTACATGTATGAATATATGTTAATATGCATTCTATGCTATTTTCCAGTCATGGTCTTGCCCTTTTTCAATTCCATATTTTATTTCATGTCAAATACATTTTGCATTTTAGAAACGTAGCTCAAAAGATGGTTGATTGCAAACAAAATTGTTCCATCAATTCAAAGTTAACTTTCTGTTCAGTTTGTTTTGAAGAGTCATGCAATTGTAAAATTTCAGTCTCACAACTTGTTCTATCTAGCAAAAGAAAAAAAATCTGTGATCAAAGAAAATCTCTGTAAGACAAAATAGTTTAAGCTCTCAAGCCAGTTTTCAACAATGCCAGAAGGTTTTCACAAGTTTCCTCCTAAGTTTAGCTTTTACTTGATATTTCAAGGTATGCCTTTCTCAGTGGTTCAGTAATTTCATGGTCAGATTAAAAGAAAGACTACATAAGCTTTGAAGACTGGCAGTTTATCTCTGAAAACATCTCCATCAGTTTTCTAACTACATCTAGAATATCATGGAAACCTGATTGGAGCTTTCTTCTTGGAAAATACTCAAGGTTGGAAGAGGTCAACAGATGTAGCAGAGTTGATTTCTAAAAGACGATTTTGGGGAAATATTTTTTTGATATCTCCATGGCAGATGTTAATGTTTTTTGACATTTTGCAAGATTTGTTGAGATATGGTTGCAAGCTTGTGCATTTGAGTTACAACTGAAATTATTAATCATGTATTTGTGTATACACATTGTCTGAGAAGGTTCAAGCTGAGCTCTTTTAGTGATAACAATTTAAAAACCATTTCAAAGCTGCTCTGTTTCTTAAATTATTTCTGATTCTTAGTTTATATTGATGAAGTCAAATGAGGGAGAGTAAAACATTTGCTTAAAGCTGATCTACATGTATATTGAATTTATCTGAAATATTTTCAGGCTGGTTGTAAGCTTTATTTGCTTTCCAGCGTCATGATTTTTCAAACTTACTAACAGTTAAATAAATTTGGGTTGTTGAAAATGTCTATACAGTTCTACTTTAAATCAGCTTATTCATGGCTCATTATTTCGCTGGTAGTTGAAAAATCCATATTCTAGTTAGCTTCATGACTTTATCCTTACCATATGGAACCCATTCCTAGAAATGCATGCATTCTATTTAAGATATTTCCAAAGCTAAACATGGCCCACCTGGGCTCAGCCTACTCTGCACTTCTTGGATCTTTGTGATTGTCTTATGTTTTTCTTGATGCTGTTTTCTTCTGGGCTTTGGTCACTTTATTCAAGCATGAACACTCTTTCTATATTCCTAGAAGTCATGCAGAGAAATGATACAAACACTAATTCATCCAAACAAAGTATTATTTTGGCTATGCTTATACATCTAAAAGATGTTTACCATTGATTAATTGGAATATGTGGTTTGATTTCATGAGTATAAACAAGGGGGTATGTTATTGTGTATATGAGCATAACTAAAAGTAACCATAACATATAACTTGAAAGGAATTGCTAATGAAAATATTTTGTTATGTAGGCAATTGTTAGCAGTTTCCTTGTCTTATGCTAAGGGTTCATGGGGGGGGGGGGGGCAAAAAGAAAATGGTATATACAGTATGTATTGAACACTGCTGTGGAAACAAAGCAAAAGAGAATGGTATAGTAGTATGAAATGTATAACTCTCTTGGTGAAGCTAATTTACTTTCAAGAATCTTGTCATTAAATAACATAAGAGTTCTATCATATGGCTGTTGCCTTCTAATATTGAAAATTCAAAAGTGTCAAAGTAATGAAACCTTATTATTTATTTTACAAAAGGGTCCATGTAGCCTTAAGAATGTTTTGGAATGTTAGAGGCAAGTTGGTTGGAAAATGAGGCTACTTTATGTAGAAATTGTTGGGATATTTACAGGCACCATACCAATAATTTACTGTGTTACTGCCTTGACAGCTATTACCATTGTACACGTGTTGATGGGTGTAAAAGAGTTCCAAGAAGTTTGTCTAAAATCTGCACTCACAGAGATAGGATATATTACCATGGTATCCATTTGGTGGGGAGTTCTATCAGTAGAGCTCAAGCACATGCAGAAGATCCACCAATTAATTCATTACAAGATATTATGAGCAACCCATCAACGGTTCTTGCTTTTGACATAAGACATACCAATTAAATGTTGGAATATGAATTAAGCTTAATAAGACGCTTACATAGAATTTCGTAGTCTATATACTTGAAACAAGCAGAGATAAAAGTAAAATATCATAGATTCTGTGAAAAATGCAAATACATTTTAATTATTTTGGTTTTGATAACCCTAAAACATTTCATATTTCCACCTTGCAAACAAGCCCTATGAAAATGACCTAGTTTCTATTAGGAAAGTACCTTGGATATATCTTAAAGATACCAAGCGAGGAATGAAAATATGATTCTTTTGATGCTATTGCTGGAGGTGTTTTTTGTCAGATGTATTCAAGATATTTGCCACCACTTTACTCCCTGTGGATATTGAGATAATTTGTTCTAACTGCGATAAATTATAGAAAGCCTCATTGTTGCTTAAATATTAGTTACAGGGAGGGTCAGTGGAATATATTTTATATCTTACAGTTTCTGTGTCGTTGAAATCACCCCTCATAAAGAGTAGAACTCAACTAAATAATATTATATAATCTTGACAGAAAGTCACCAGGTATTTCTATATTTTTTCTCTTTATATGACTACTTATTTGTCATATACTCCTTATATTAGTCCTATTGTATTTATATTGAATGATCTTTAAACATAGTGGATATACTTAGAAACACAAAAAAAAGTACTTTGGGATACACAATAGTCTTTCTGTTCATTTTATCTTTGTTGTCTTTTAAATGCTTAAGAGCCTTTTGACCCACCAGCATATCTATTATTTTATAATGTTTTTGAAGTAATAGTGAATTACAAAGGGATTTTGTTAATACTTTTGCCGACTGATATTACTGATAACAAATATGAAGCAATGGAAGAAACCTCAGTAAATTTCATTCAGTGGGTTGATTATAATCATTTAATCAAACTGAATCTATCTTTTTTTCATTAATTAATTAATTCTTTCTTTCTTTCTTTCTTTCTTTCTTTCTTTCTTTCTTTCTTTCTTTCTTTCTTTCTTTCTTTCTTTCTTTCTT